>JADDOH010007983.1:0-191330 GCA_016648135.1 Agrypnia vestita | reverse complement strand
AATTGTAACATTCGCACATGTGTCCCACCCAAAATGATCCGTTAAAACAATCATGGTATTTTTCTCATTAGCGACATATCTGTTGTGGATTTAGGGGAATGAAAATGGCTTTGTACAGGCGGCCAGCATGGAAAAGGCCGCTTTACCACTCATATATGAAGCTTTTCACAGCAATTTTGAACATATATACAACTTCCAAAAATGAATAAGCATGGTATATTCTAAGTATGGGTGGAAATGGCGAATGTTTCACAATTTTGTGTAAATGTGATCCACTTAAGCCACCATATAAAATCAGGCTCATAAGTCCTGTTACACCCAAATGACTTCTATACCATACTTTCCCATAATTAAGTCACCGTTTCGTCGTCTCTGCTGAGATATCTATAATATACACTAATTGATAAAATAACAACCTGTTCTTTACGGGAACATAGCTTCTTCTACATTTCATGCAAAGTTAATCCGTAAGCAAACCAATATATAACACACTTCTATAATATGTACGAGGAAGTTGCTTAGACATAGGAAAGCGGAAGGATTTCTGTATTTTGGGTCAATTCAGAGTCCTAAAAATATATTTTGCAAAATTTGGTATAGATCGATCACAGATGTGGGATTATACATGTTACAGGTATTCAATTTCATATATGAAAGACGTGTATTCGATATATTATTATTATTAAATATTATATAAAGGCGCTACACAACCCCGGGAAGGTAAGAGTTAGGTAGATTGTCACAAAAAAAATCTCCCACCGACAATCGTAATATAAAATAAAATAATTAATACAATAACGCAATTCAAATGGATGCACATCACTAAGGTGTGACATTGCCTGACGCGAATCTAAAAGAACTACCGCAGCCCGGGAATAGTTATCTTTTTGCGCGCAGTGCTATCAGCGATCACTTCTTACTACGGGGGTCCGGGAATCAGGATCAACTCCTCCCGGTAAAACATCGATTTCTGCATAGTGCATACATTTCTGACATCAGCTAAAACCTAAGGTATCACTCTAATTATTGTATTTATTTTTACAGGACCCTCGTATCTCGTACCCCGTTCCACGTCTTTCGTCTCTCATACTCGTTTCACGTATATATTTTTACATCATTAATCGTAATAATACGATGTAGATAATTTGAGATTTACTCACGTAATAATATTTCAATTCGATACTCTATTAGATTCGTGAGCACTAACACACGAGTAAGATTTATTAATTAGATCATAATGGATCGATAATTGAACACGATGGAATGAAATCCATCGCTTATATTATAACATTACCTCAAGAACCGATTTATACGTTGTGGTATTTCGGATAACAATTGCATGCCCACGAGTAACGCGAATTTCTCTGAATGAAAGTTAATAAATTGTCTACAATTATCCTGAGGGATATTAATCGCATCATCTCCAAATGAGGGAGCCAGGAGTACAAGGATTGGAAAAACGGAGCTGGTTGTATGACGGACGAAAAGGATGCGACCTCAAGGACCAGGATGTGCGAGTACACCTCCCGGTACAACTCGACAACTTCTCTACGGAGGGCGTCGTCTCAACACAGATCATCGTCTCGCTGAAATCTTCGACCTAGACTTAGCTAATTGTTTTATAATTTAGAAATACTTAATAATTAGATTCAAATCATAAGGGATAGTGGCCAACTCTCGATGAATGAACATCAGTAGTAAACGCAGGTTCAGATAGTCCGTAGTAGGCAACCTATAGGTAGTCAGATAAACTTCTTGTTATAAATCGTGTTATTCTACTCAATCTGTTTCAGTATAAATTATAAGGTTCATCTAAACCAGTCAAGTAATTTCTCAATATAGAACCTGACATTCATACATTACCGACCCGAATTCACGAATTCCCTGATCTCACGCATCTACCCTGGTAGTCGGTGAGGAAGAGGACTTTCGGTCAAGCGGGTTCTATCAAAGCAGAAAATACTAAAACTCTTCCAGTACGGTAACCACATGCGAACCTAGCCCATAACTAAAAATTATTAAAGCGTCAATTTGTATGATAAATACTCGTATATCAAACTGAATTCATAGAGTGCCTGGAAAAAACACTGTTTTTCTTTAACCATCATGTTACCTTCCACAATGTGCGTGAGATAAGTCATCTTGGCCACCGCGTCGTACGTCACTTTCCCCTCAGTCTCTGCCAGCTCTCTCTCTATTTCCTGTCTCGCCGTCTCTTGGATGTCAGGGTTCTTGGCCAGCTCCAGGAAGGCGTAGCTGGCCGTAGTGGAAGAGGTCTCGAAGCCGGCGATGAAGAAGACAAACACCTGGGCGCTAAGCTCATCCATGGTCAGACTCTCTCCTAAAATAAAGCATGTTTGAAAAAATATTATTAAGTACCTAATCCATTAAACAGCCTGTGATCTCTAGAACAGGTATTATTATTTCTTTGCCTTGTTCTTTAACCCTTGTCTATGAGAAAGTCCTCAGTTTTTTTACAGTCGGTCTTTTCTATTATTGTGTTTTTTTGCACCTAGGCAGAGTGTAAGATTTCTCGTTTATCAATGTATACATGCATCCATGCATGCAACTAGCAAACGAGCAATTGCACGCATGCATTGCAGCAGTATATATGCATCATTTGATCGTTGTAGGCCTTAGTAACTTTGGCGTAATTCAGTTTCAGTTATTGGTCATATGGAATATTGATTCCATGACTTGGGGCGAAAAAATGGTACGGGGTGCAGATATTGCCGAGGCGTTTGCAGGTCATTTTAAAACAGTCTATAGTAATGAACCTTCGCTTCTCGATATTAATATTGCTAAAACATGTTCTCCGATCGGTGCACAGTCTATTGATGTTCAATATATCAATGAAAAGGATGTGGCCGACACTATTAAAAATCTAAGTAATACCCATTCTCTTGGGCCAGATCTCATTCCAACATTCTTCTTAAAAGGCTGTGTGGAACTGATAAAAAAACCGCTATGTTTTTTGTTTAATCTTTCTGTAAATACAGGGGTCTTCCCGGAATCATGGAAGACGTCAAAAGTTACTCCCATACACAAGAGTGGTTCTAAGTTATCCGTAGAAAATTATAGACCTGTAGCTGTTCTCTCTGCACCAGCTAAGGTATTTGAAATTATAATACGTAAAACCGTCGCTTCCCGAGTAGAGCCGTTTATAATTGATGAACAACATGGATTCAGGAAGGGCCGCTCGGTTGAGACCAATCTGATGATTTTCACAAATTATTTCACGGAAGCTCTGGACGCGGGACATCAGGTAGACTGTTCATATAATGACTTCGCCAAAGCCTTTGATACAGTCAACCATGATGTCTTATTGAAAAGGTTGTATGAGATTGGTTTCTCGGATGGTATGCTAAAATTTATGGCGAGCTACCTCCAAAATAGGAACCAATACATCTCCTACGGTCTATTCGCGTCAGAGTGATTCTATACCTTCTCGGGTGTCCCGCAAGGATCTAACCTGGGTCCATTGTTGTTCTCGATTTTTATCAATAATATAAAAAATGTAATTTTAAACTCGCGCTTTCTGTTATTTGCGGATGACTTAAAGCTTTTCTTAAAGGTGTCGACTTTGGACGATTTTCATCTTCTCCAAACAGATATATCAAATATATGTGAATGGGGAAGACGAAATAAACTTTTGTTTAATGTTTCCAAGTGTTCGGTTACATCCTTCACTAGGGCCCAAAAAACTCTATTTTTTCGCTACAAAATGAACGACCAAAATCTGACAAGAACATCGAATGTTAAAGATCTATGTGTTAAATTTGTAAGCAGCCTGACATTTCATGATCACATAGAGACGATCAGTGGTAATGCTCTGAGAATGTTAGGATTTGTTCTGCGTACTGCCAGGGTTTTCGAGAATACCCTCGTACTGAGAACTCTTTACAACTCCTTGGTGCGGAGTAGACTCGAGAGTGGCTCGATGATCTGGGGGCCACATGAGAGCAAGTACTCTCTTATGGTGGAGAAAGTCCAAAAGAAGTTTCTGAGATATCTCTACATGAGAGAGTACGGGCATTATCCTTGCTTTACCCAACCGAGTTTCTCCAGGGTATGCTTGGCTACAATAGTTTAGAGACTAGAAGGAATGTGTATTTGATTACACACTTTTATCGATTGTTGCGCGGTATGATCGACAATACTGAAATTATGCAGAGCATTGGTTTGTATGTTCCTGATAATTACCTTAGACATCGTCAGCATAGATTGTTTCACATTCCAATATACAGGACCAACCTGCCGATGGTTATGCCTGTTGGAAAAGCTACAGCTATGCTGAACAAGATCGCTTTGGATATTGATATATTCCATGTGTCTGAGGGGGTTTTCCGAAGCAGGATTCTCCTACACCTTTGACCAGATTATACAGGTCACTTCTAATTGTTTAATAATTGTTTAATAATAAATTAGTATTTTAATACACAATATGTATATGTGTGTGTATGTATGTATGTATATGTATATGTGTATGTATGTATACATATGTGTTTATGTATATGTGTATATGGATGTGTATGTATATGTGTATATGTATATTTTTAGATGTAAGTTAATAATATGTATGCATTGAACAGAATGTTTGTAATGTACATATTATGTAATAAATAAAAATTGAAATTGAAATTGAAAATTGAAAATTATTACATGCTTAATACATATACATTACTAAATAAACAAGCGTAAGACAGTATGTAAAATCCTCTCGATCACTATCTGCCCTGTTAGCAGGCGTGTGCAGTGGGAACATGGAAACGTGTATTTTGGAAAAAAATAGAAATCAAATATTTATGCTACAGATTTTTATGATATATCAAAATATGAATACTATGATAACAATTATGATAGAAATATTACGAAATATATGTTGTATTCCGATTTTTTTCCAAATAATTGATTACGTAAAAGTCTTGCTGCGATGTTCCCTCTGCACGTCCCTGCCTGTTAGGTATGTATAAATACATTTTCTAAGGTAGGTAGCTTTTTTTTATTTAACTACTTTGGGATTTGTGTTATTTAATAATTATTGCTGTATTTTGAATTTGTTAATGAAAATAATGAAAAATACTTAAAAAGTAATGAATATTTTTTAAAATTAATAAAAAAAGCTACACTTGATTTTGCGAATGCAGAGTCGCAAAGTCAATATCGTTTAACTAATTTTTGACTGATTTTTATTTATTTAAAAGGTTAAAAAATATAATTTGATATTTTTGATTTTTGTTATATTCAGGTCAATAGTTGTTTTTTATTATTTCGTTTTCTGACTTTCCCTATAGCTAGGCTCCTTATAGGCTCGTAGGCCCTGAGCACAGTGCCTACTATGCCTGATGTATAAGATGTACCTGTGCACAAAGGTGGTTTATGTGAGGTATATATTATATATCTCACTTAAAGACAGGTTCCAAGATGCGCTATGCGGTATTTGTTACTGATACATCGTGCAAGTGTTGCTGTTATGATTCTGAATTGCAAGTCAACACAAAAAGTTTAGGTTCTCAGGCTTTGGTATCAGGGACCTTTAGGAAGTAGCAAGAGTGATATGAAGATGAAGAAAAAAATAAAGAAAAAAAATTGAGTCCAGAGAACAAAGACATCACTATCAATGATAACAATATTGAAATAGTAGATGAATATATATATATACCTAGGACACAAGATAAAAATAAACAAAGATAACCAAACAGCAGAATTGTCAAGTCGAATAGAAATGAGCTGGGCTGCTTTTGGCAAACTCAAACATATCTTCGAGAACAAAGAGATCCCAATTAGCCTAAAAAGAAAAGCCTTTGAATCATGCATACTACCAGTGATGACGTATGGAGTGTAGACTATGGCCCTTACAAAGAAAAGTGTAGAAAAGCTCAAATGCACGCAACGATCCATGGAGAGATCCATGCTTGGAGTAAGCCTTAGAAATGACGAAATTAGGCGCAGAACTAGAGTAGTGGATATCATGCATCATGTAGCGAAGCTAAAATGGCAAATGGCAGGACATGTTGCAAGGCAGGATGGCCTCCCAGAGTTCTGAAATGGAAACCTAGGGACAATAAAAGAGGCATCGGAAAACCTCAAAAGAGATGGGCCCACGATATAGCCGCTATGGGATGAGATAAATGGCTGCAATTAGCAAACAACAAGAAAAGATGGAAGGGTATGGAAGAGACGAAGGCTGATGAAGAAGAAGAAGAAGAGTGATATTGTGTGGACCAAAGTGGAAGACCCTTGCTGTAGAAGCCCTACTTTAATAAATATAAAGATAGTCTATGTTTAGTAGAGACGGCAAGGCTGAGAATGATATCGAAAGGAGAGTAACTGCGGAAAACAAAGTTAATGGTGCACTAAATGCAATTATGGCCAATAAGAATCTGTCAAAAGAAGCAAGACTAGCGGTACATAATGGCGTTCTAGTGCCAACCCTTATGTATGGAAGTGAAGCCTGGAATTGGCAAAAGAGGAATGAAAGTAGACTGAATGCGGTTGAAATGCGGTCACTAAGACGCTTGTGTGGAAAATCTTTGGTCGATAGAGTGAGGAATGAACAAATTAGAAGTGAATGCAATGCTGGCTGTAGTGTGGTAGATAGAATAAAGAAAGGAGTGCTGAGATGGTTTGGTCATGTGGAACGTATGAACGAGGAAAGGATGGTTAAGAAAATATATGAGGCGAATGTTGAAGGCAACAGGAATAGAGGGCGTCCGCGAAAGACCTGGCACGATCAGGTACTACAAGTATTTGAGGATGGCCCTGTTAAAAGCCGCAACAATCGTAGAACGTGTATGAGAAGATGTATGAATGTGGCTGAAGCAAAAGTGGTGTGCCAGGATAGAAGAGTGTGGCGTTCAATCCTCTCTGCCTACCCCTGCAGGGAAACGGCGTGATGGTTAGTTAGTTAGTTAAGATAGTCTACATTCACGAACGTGCTCTAAAGCCAGCTCTAAACCAGCCAGAGTAGCAACATCGAGCATGTAAAATAAAATTTAAAAAATTTACTTAAAAAAACATTATAAAATCTTATAATACTTTATCATAATTTAAGCTATAATCCAATGTTAATATGTATTATCTTAAAAAATATTACATAAAACAGATTAAGCCTCGATCAGCCCAATAACTGAAACTGTGCAAGATAAGGTGATGAAAATAGTGATAGTGATATCTCTACCATGTGTATTTACGACGTCGTCGTAAAAATAATTTAAAAATGTTTCCGTCACAACAGTAAATATTTTTTGCTACATCAATATATTAATTATAAGTACTTTTTATCAGCAATAAGATAATCTCTAAACAATATAATATTACGTAAGTCCTTTGATATTAGCATAGTTTTATTATTAAAAGTTATTTAAATTTCAATTCAATCCCGAAATGTGCCAGCATTTCAATTTTAAAATAAATATATATAAAAAAAATAAGCCCATTAGCATACAGAATATAGTTGTTGAAGAAAGTTTTTTCATTGAAATATCGCAATTGGAAAAAATATATATTATGTATTTGAGTTACAATATACTCTTAAATGAAAGATCTTTAGATCAGTACATCATTTATCCACATAGTAAAAAGATCTTCTGTAGTCGTGAATGGAAGCATGAACTCTTAGGTGAATTGAAGCATAGAAGCACGGACTTGAAGCATTTGAGATATAGATCAACAGAAGAATTCTCAAAATAAGCTGGACTGGTCAATTTTAAGGTTCGAATGACTAAAGAAATATATGTATTTCATTATTTTTTGATACATTTAGAGAAGTATTAGATCTGTCATCTTATAATGCAGCAAAAAAATGCTGGAATTCACTGGGGTCCTGAAAAAAGGATGGCCACATAACCATGTGGCCAACCGCCCGAGGCAATGGTTTAGTCGGTCTACTATAAAGTGTCTAGAGGAGAATAATGCACGATTAAATAAATCATTTATGTACCTGTTTTTGAATCCATATTCTTCATATCAATCAGCAATTGCAGAAAGTCACTCCGCGTGACGTTGTTATCCTTCCTGTACTTGATTGTTTCAGGAACAATTCTGGTGAAGAACTTCGTCACTTCGGAAAAATTCAAGCTTAACTGAAAAGTGGTCATCAACGATGGAGCAAACATAGCCAACAAATCAGTGATCGTCTTAAAAAATCCAGTGCTGAATATTTTTTTCCCCATCTTCCTGAACTCGGCATCGGGATCCTTGAAGCTGTTCATCTCTATACCGAAAGCGCAGGAGCCTATTACATCAGTGGAAAATTTGGCGACAATTTCCTTCATCTCGACCACGTTACCGGTTCCAACATCCTTCTTGACGTACTCCAGCATGGTGTCAGAACACGAAGATATGGACTCGAACATGTACTTTATTTTGCTGGATGTAAATGTTGGGGTCAGTTTCACCCTGATCCTCTTCCACGCCTCGCCTTCAATGTTGAAAAGATGCTGTGACAGGGGGTCCCTCTCCTTGCTGGACTTGAAACCGTGACCCAAGAAGAACTGCTGGTCTTTTAAGAGCACTTTTTTAATCAAATCTAAGTCGTTAACGATGAGGGTTTTCGTATGCAACATGAAAAAACCGGCACACGCGTGTTGCTTGGTTTCTTTATAGATATCGTCTACAAGGTCCCCTAAATTCTTAACTTGTGAGATGATTGGTCCCATGCTCCCGATTGGGAAAGTAGCTGGGAGGCTGTGGAATCCTCGCCTCTTCCAGTAGCCAAATCTGTGTTTCATCCAGAGATAAAACAACCCCACGGAAAACGACACAAATAATAAAAAGTTTACGAAAACAGACGAATTTAGTAGAGACATGGTTTATATATTTTTTTGTTTTATATAAAAATTGTTCACTACGATGATTGTGTAAATTTCTTCAAATAAATATAAAAATAAAATTACTAAAATTGTTCACTAGGATGTCAGAAATTGACTAAAAGATATGATATTTATATCGTATAATAAAATGTACCGAATTCTTGTTCCAGCGACAGATATCTCAATACTGAGTTGTGCGGTGCTTAAATACGATTCTTAACCGAATAAACCAAAGATCAAAGATACGGAACTGGTTAGTCACGATGATATGTTAGCCTTGAGTTTCGTGCGTAGGATGGTATGTTTATCAATATATAACACTTTCCGACATCAGATTGTCTGACAAGCCATCTTCCAGAATATTTATTTATTTATATACGTATTTACATACGTTTACGAAAATATGCGTAAACTATTTAACTGTTAACATCTTCTGTTGACATCAAGTTGATAAATTATTTAACGCAATTTTGAAGTAAATGTTTTCTTTGTTACTTAAAGATAATTTATTTCATACTGTTAGGCCAACACCTGTGTGTTTTTTTTTGTATATGGCATCTGTTGACATCAAGTTGATAAATTATTTAACGCAATTTTGAAGTAAATGTTTTCTTTGTTACTTAAAGATAATTTATTTCATACTGTTAGGCCAACACCTGTGTGTTTTTTTTGTATATGGCATTTTTAGCACGCCTTATGAGTGTTATTTAGTACTGAAAATTACGCTTTTAAGGCGCAACTTCTTAACCTTTAAATTATCTAAGTATTGACTCTGAATGAGGCGTATCTTGGACTAGATTTCCGAGATACGCCTCATTATTCTTTTCTGCAGGTGGGGAAGGGTTAAATTACATAAAAAAGCCTTAATATTCAAGATTGGAGGGACCGGTTTGGCTTACTCTGTTAACGTCAAAAAATTTATAAAACTGGGAAGACTTCGGTGGCTGGGTCATGTGGAGAGAATGTCCGAGCATCAAGCACCAAAGTCCCGGCTGAACTCAAGGCCGTTAGGGCGAAGGAGCTTAGGAAGACCAAAATTAAGATGGACCGACAACGACCTCTAAGACATTTCTGCCTTGGAGCTTCTGAACTAGAGAGAGCTGGCACTAAACCGAGATGAGTGGTGGAAGACTCTTGAGGAGGCCAAGACCCACCAGGGTTTGTAGAGCCAAGAGTGATGATGGTGATGATTGACTCTGAATTCGAGCCTTGGACATGTATATTACTAAATATATACGTATTTTATTTCGATTTTTAAATATATTTACGAAAATTAATGCTTCGATGTACTTACACGAATATGTTTTTCTGTATCGGGGATTGATAATAAATATTGTTGTGTCATGCTTACTATAGTAATGAAGAAGAAAAATTAAGAGATTGCGAGAGTTTTTTATTATTTGCAAGTAATGACGACTCGGCATTTACAGATTATCTAAAACAGAAGTTCACAAAGTTGGCAAGATGCGACCCACCAAAATAAAATCAATTTTTGGGACCCATCTTCTATCTCACATTTTCTCGATACATATTTTTAGTATACAAAATACTGATCAATTGAGAAAAAAATAAAAACGTCCAAATACAATCGAAATTTTTAATTACGAAAAATATTAATATGTCATATTTAAATGGGAAGGATGCATTTTTGCCTATTTCTTGTTATATTAGCTTTAGCGTCGATTTCAATTTTATTCACTTTTAATCACAGTGAATTCGATACGTCGGGGTCGTTCTGTATTTAGTTTTAATAGAAACCATGGCAGAAAATCCCACTTCACGTAAGTATGAGAAGAGGAGGATGACTTTCATGGCCTCGTCAGACAAGCAGGGATAAGAAGTGTCAGCAACTGAAAGCCAGAATTTTGCTAATTGCTTGCGATTTAAAGTATTTTTCGGGACGTATCTTACGATAAATCAATAGAAATGGCTTACAAATCCAGTTTATCCTGTTGAACTTTTTCATCTCTTCTTCGAAGTAGGCGACTCCGTTAAATGAGTGAAAATTGCTGACACTACGTTGATATCTGGTTACATCATTGACCCACCAGTGGGTCGCGACACATAGTTTGGGAAATACTGATCTAAAGTATTCATAGATTATTTCATTTTGGTGTTTTGTTATTTTGTCTGTGCTCACATTATCACATGTTCGGCACATTCGAAAATTATGTCATTATTAAAGCATGACATCGGAAAAAATCCAACAACAACAAATATAATAGCCCGTGTTCACGGATAAGAAATTTATGAGATCTTTGACTCAAATCTGCAATATAAGATATTTTATATACAGCGTTTCATAGCTGGTAGCAAAAATTTTACAGGTGGATTTCTGCCTTAATAATGAGTCGAAAATTTTCTAACAACCACGACCTAATATCAATAGTTATGGAGATATACAATATCAAATTCTGCATTTTTTTTTCAACATTTATGACTTATTTTTTGCAAAAAAATGAACTACCATCACAGCACGAATAAACTGATAAAAAGTGTAAAAAAATCTATTTTCAAATTAAAGCGAATTCATTTTTTATAATCGATTGTAATGATAGTTCAACTTTTTGCAAAAATTAAGTCAGAAATATTGAAAAAAAAATGCAAACTTTTGGTATATATAACTATATATTTGATTCGTTCAGTAGTTCTTTGAATTATTGTTTTTTATCTGTTTCAACTTCTGTAAGTGAAATTGTTCACTTACCAAGAAATTTTCAGCCGCCACCAAATTTTCAAATCCATGGAGGGGGGAGTTCTTTCAATCGACTCCCAAAAAAAATCTAACGAGGAGGTAGAATTTCTAAACCTACTTTTATCTACATCAACTTCCCAAACAGAACGAAAATTTTCACTGCCTTGGGGGAGGTTTAAGTGCTATTAATTTCGAAAAATTTCATCACCCGACCGCCATAAAATTTTCACTGCCCAAAAAAGAACCTGCCAAAGATTTCATTGATTTTGGGATTTAGAATTTACGATTTAATGAACGAATTATTTTCCACCTACTGAACTAGTGAACTATATCGTTCGTTCTTTCAACTTCACAGGGCTATCACAAATGTACGATCTCGGTGACACAAAATACTATAAAGGTAAGTATCTCACTAGTAAAGGTATTTCATCTCCTTCCAAAATTTTCGGACGTATTTTATCGGGTAATGTATAGATTTATACCGGACAAAAATTTACTACTTCATATACTAGGAGTTTCAGGATGCACATAATCTATACCTATAAAACTCAATGTCTGTCTGTCTGTCTGTTCTCTATACAAAACCATACCGTTTGTCCGATTCGATTCAAATTTTGCATACTTATGCTTTGGGACCCGGCGGGTAACTTAGGCAACATTTTTCCCCTGTTCTATTACCCCTTCTCCTCCCCCTGACCTATTTTCGATGCAAATCTGAACCGTTTGACCGATCGAACTCAAAATTTGCATACTTATGCTTTGGGACCCGGCGGGTAACATAAGCAACATTTCCTCCCTATTCTCTTACCTCTTCCCCTCCTCCTGACCTATTTTCGATGCGAATCTGAACCGTTCGACCGATCGGACACAAAATTTGGTTACTTATTTTTTAGGACTCGGCAGTAACACAGGCAACATTTTCCCCTATTCTCTTACCCCTTACCCTTCCCTTGACCTATTTTCGATGCGAATCTGAACCGTTTGACCGATCGGACTCAAAATTTGCATACTTATGCTTTGGGATGCAGCGGGTAACAAAGGCAACATTTTCCCCTGTTCTCTTACCCCTTCCCCTCCCCCTGACCTATTTTCGATGGGAATCTGAACTGTTCTACCGATCGGATTCAAAATTTGGAAACTTATTCTTTAGGACTTGGCGGGTAACATACGACATTTCCGCCCTATTCTTTTACCCTACCCCTCCGCTGATATATTTTCGATACAAATCTGTACCGTTTGACCGATCGGACTCAAAATTTGGAAGCTTATTCATAAGGACTCGGCGGGTAAAACATGCGACATTTTCCCCCTATTATTTTAACCCTTCCCCTCCCCTAATATTTTTTTGATGCAAATCTGTGCCGTTTGCCCAATCGGACTCAAAATTTGTTAACTTATTCTTAAGGTCTCTGCGAGTATTATGTGCGTCATTTCCCCCTATTCTTTTTACCCTTCCCCTACCCTGATATATTTTTGATGCAGATCTGTACCGTTTGACCGATCGGATACAAAATTTGGAAACTTATTCGTTGGGACCCGGCGGGTAACAAAAGTGACATTTCTTCCCTCCCCTTTTTCCGTTTACCCACCCTCTGATATATTTTAGATGCAAATTTGTACCGTTCGAGCAATCGCACTCAAAATTTGCAAAATTATTCTTTAGGACTCGGCGTTTAACATTGGTGACATATCCCCCATATTCTTTTACCCTTTCTCCTCCCCCTGATATATTTTCGATGCAAATCTATACCTATTCTGCAAATCTATATCTATTCGAATCGAACTTTCGTTTACCGCCATAAATTTATTTTAAACTTAATCCTTAACCCGTGCAACGCCGGGTATGAACAGCTAGTAATTTTATAAATCCCTTAAAAATTGGAAATTTAAGATATTTTTTATGTTAAAAAAACGAATAAAGAATGAATAGTGTATTTACTTAGTTCTCTTCTTGAATAAATCTTAGGAACGGAAATAAGGAAAATATGTTTACTCGAACTGTATTATTTTCTTTTCTTCTGTCAAAATGTGTGTATAAGAAGTGATCTGAGCAGACAAAACTGTGATTTCCGGGATTCAAATTAATCCTTCCCAGCATAGATCCATTTATTTCTTCTTCTTTCATTTTTTGGGAACCTACAAAAAACGATATCCTGATCCGAATGCTTTAAATATAAAATAATTTTTATTCTAAAATTTAAGATTCGTAAATATTATAGCGCAGTCCTGACGATAGCATATTTTTTGTGCGCTTGTGCCATAAAAATACCACATTCAGCATATTTAGATGCGTACAATTTAGCGGCTTCTTTTTTTTACTCGTAAATATTCAGATTTTTAAAGGAGACGAAATGAAACGGATATATTTACAAATGTCTGCTAACTAAGTAAACGATTCTACAGTTCTTATTGCTTGAACATTCATAGAAATATTTTGATTTAAGTGATCGAAAACATCATCAAAATAGCATTAATTGAATTTTTTGTCTAATTACATCACTCAAAAATAAACGTTCTAGGATTTGTTTAAACAATAGTAAATGTTTGCAGTTGGTTTGTTGTTAAAATTATGAAATTAAACGTTTAAATGTAAAATTTTAATATTTTTGATAACCTGTGACAGCTGATATTTTTCATCCCTTTTCCACTCCTATTAGAACACCCCTTCATTGCGCAAGAAGGCATATGATATATATAAGGACACTGGTCAAAAGTTGTCCATGAACGAATAGCGACACTGTTATTGTATTTTTGTGGGAATACCTCAACTACACCCTTGTGCAAAGGGGCATCAAAATCTGACCCGGCAATTTTAGAAAAATAATAATACAAAGGGGTGGACTATATGGTGTATCCGGTGAAAAATAAATCGTAATAAAACAAACTTTTTCCCGTAGAATAAAATCTGTGATTGCGAATAAAATAAAAAAAATATGTCGGAAACGAGTATTGAAAAATTGCGAGACATTATTTATACTCTCCGGGGCGGCTTGTTGCTACGCGGCGGCGGCCGCACCACAAGTGGATCGGCGGGGAATTTACCCCGACCTCACCAGCCGAAATCAGGCGAGTCTTCAAAAGCTTAAACTCCAAAAAATCTCCCGGACCGGACGCGATCACCGATAAAATCTTAAAATGCCTCCCCAACGCAATCAGTGCATTGACAGCCATCTGCAGCGCCTCCTTCCGCCTCCACCACTTCCCAGAGGCATACAAAATTGCAAATGTAATTATCATCCCCAAACCAGGAAAACACCCTCTCCCGGCTCAAAACCACCGCCCAATCAGCCTCCTACCGTGCGCAGGCAAAATGCTCAAAAAACTCATCCTAACTAGACTTAATAGGCAAACCTTCGATAAAAAATCATCCCCGACTTCCAATACGGGTTCCGGGCGAACCACTCAACCTATCACCAGCTTCTGCAGGTGATCGAGTCAGTTACCGAAGGGCTCCTCAGGAGCAAATACACAGCAGTCCTCACAGTCGATGTTAGCAAAGCCTTCGATAGAGTATGGCACAACGGCCTACCCCACAAAACAGACCGCTTTGGCATAGATCACAGCATGACCAAACTTCTAGCCAGTTTCCTCCGAGATCGCCACTTCAGAGTCAAACTCGATGGCCACCGCTCCACCGCCCACTCCGTGCTGGAGTCCCCCAGGGCTCCCTCTTGGCCCCAAACTCATCACCATCTACGCAAATGACATCCCCCCAACATCGATAATAACATCAGTGTAGCCCAATTCGCGGACGATACCGCATTTCTAGCCACATCATCAAACCACACCCTCGCAACACGCAGAGTACAAAAGCGAGCTTCCTTACTAGAGAAGGAGTGCAACTCCTGGCATATCGAGATAAACCCCACCAAAAGCACCGCCACGCTCTATTCACGCAGAGCAAAATCCACCATTTACAAGCCTCCTAGCATCAGAATGTTTGGCCAAAACATCCCGATTCACACTCGACTCCAAACTCACATTCCGCACACACATCCAGAACATAATAGAAGCTGCGACAAGTGCACTTCACGCCTTATATCCACTCATGAGCCAGAATAGCCCAACAGCGCAACAACGACAATTGTCTCTCGGAAAAACATACGGTTCGTATAAAATATCCGTAACCATTTACAGTTAAATATGTCTTACGACTGTAATAATAACCCTAACTCTTTAATAAGTTGAATATCTTTTGCCAAATATGTACATGCACAAGTATTTTGACATATTATATTCGTACTCATATATTTCATGTTCCATATTTTCATAAGCAATGTAACTAATAGATACATAAGGATCAATTAATTAGCTGTAAACAAAAAAGTAACCCATAAAAACCAAGTTTTTATTATACTTCCTTTCTTTGTAAAATATAACAACAATTAAAGACGAATTAAAACATATAACACAACACTAAACTTACATAAATTTAATATATTTCTAAAATGTCAGATGTTTTGAGCTTTGATAAGACACTTCATGTTTTGCAGATTAAATTCTAAAAACATTTGTCAGTCAATTTAGATTTTCGACATTCGTAGTGAAGTACCTATTATGCATACCGACGGAGTAATTCAAATTTAGAAAATATTCCGCGACGTTATCGGGCCGCCGTAATCAAACTTTTCTAATGATTCCAATTTGAAAAAACCAATAAAATTTCTAAAAATTCGAAATTTTACTATAATTATTAATTTTTTTTAACGAAAATTTGTCAAATTTTCTTGATCGTCGCCACGAGTCTGCTTGCCAAGTTTCAGCTCGATTGGATCACGGTAAAAGGGTCAAAAATCGATGCAAAGTTTTTGTTGACGGCAAGCAAGCAGACGCCACGAGAATATAAAGGGAGTAAAAATAGAGAAAAATTTTAGATTTTTATATTTACATCAATAGAACATCTTATGAATACGATAACGAAAAATGTAACATTAATATAACGATACATTAAATAATAAATCCTTTTTCTATATTATGTAAAGCTACTGCATTAAAACAGGGATCATTTTAGTATGAATTGGACATAACAAACAAAAATTTGTGTTTTTGTAAAAGAGTTTTTCTGTTGGAATCTTATTTAAACTTAATGAAGGTTGTCCACAATAATCGTAGTATTACGTGCACATGAGACTCAAAACAAACCAAATAAAAAACCACTCAATCAAAACAGTAATTTAGGCAAAAAATATTAATATTAACAGTTCCACATTACTATTGGCATCAAATCAACGATCTACAACGTATTGTCAAGAGACTAAAACAATAGTAACTGCGCATTATCTCAAACGGTCCACATGAATCAAGAATCCATTGGACAATTCTCATAATTACAAAAATATGGAGAAACAAACAGGTCGAACATTCGCGTAACATACGTTTTTGTATAAAAGAGAAGCGAGCGCGCGTGCTAGTCACAGGCAGTGGACTTACGCCACAGAAATGTGAACTGTGCGAGTTGACCAGTGAGTACTTACGTGCGAAATCGAAGCGAAACAGTCTGGTGACTGACAAAAAGTGGAGCGAAGATTCTGATAGCTTGATTTAATGTGTGAATTTAAGAACGGTGCTCCGATTAAATTTGTGTCTAGTGATTTTGTGTAGTAAATATTTTTTAAAATTGTTTTTAGTGTTAATTTTGCCTCCCACAGCCACGATCATGTGATGATATTATACTGAATACAGTATAATGAACACATGTATATTGAATACATTATATGAGTATAAGGTCAAAATTCAATTCCTAGGCGTCAGTTTCATGAACAGCCCTCCTTTGGTGTGGAGAAGGAGAGTTTTGGGGTCGTACTCCAGGGGGAGTTTTGTTTCTTCGGAAAGAGAGACGTCGAAATGGAGGAGAATCGTCACCAGCGCCAACTTCACCTGCAGTATCCCGAATCGACTTCCTGAAAAATAAAACAATCCAATAAATAATGGGAAATAATTCAAAATTGAACTAATATTCCGACAAGCAAATGATCTTCGGGATTGATCAGATTACCAATTAAACGGTACTAAGATGTAAGAATAAGTCAAGAGAACTAATAATAACTGTCTAATAAGGAAAAGGTGCATACGGGATTTGATTAATAATTACGAAAGTTTTTGTTTTTCTCAAAAAATCTTTATTTTTCATAATTATTAAATTAAGTTCAACGTTGTCCCCATCAGATATATTCCGCCGTATTCTGAAATAAGCAATATTGCTATTTCTGTACCTTATTAGACAGTATTATGTAACATTGTAATGTCGCCAATTTTGACGTTTTAAGTTTGACAGGTTTGAAATTAATGAATTCAATCAGAAAGCTCTAAAACGTAAACAAACATTAAGGTATTCACAATTATGAAAAATGAGTTTTCTAATTTATTTAATTCATTAATTTCAAAACTGTCAATCTTAAAACATCAAAATTGATGGCATTACAATGTTATACAATAACTGTCAAGATACATGAATAGCAATATTGTTTATTTCAGAATACGGCTGATTAATTTGTGCAATTTTTGTATGTCTTCTTCAGCGATTCTCTTTTTATCTCGCCAATATTGTCAAAACTCATATTTTCGAGATTTTTTTAATTTTAAAAGAAAATAAAGAAGTAACCATTATACCATAACACAATTAAAAATTTGACAGTTGGTATTTTGAATTATTGAAAAATTTTGGCAGCCCGCGTATTTTTGATAAAATCTCATATATAGAAAACGTCTTTAATGGAAAACAACTGTGTGCCTAAGTATATTATAATACCTGTAATAAAAATCATGAGGAAAATTTTCTTACCTATGCAAATTCGTGGGCCTTCACCGAACGGAAGATGTGCGTACGCATTTCTCTGAGCCGAGTTTTCGGGGTTGAATCTCTCTGGATCAAACTTCTCTGGGTCAGGATAGATTTCTGGATCCCTCTGGATGCCCAGAACCGGGATTATCACAAGTGTTCCCTTTTCTACCACGAGGTTAGTTCCAGGAATAGGGTAGTTCGTGGTGCAGCCTCTGGTCAAGAATGGAATTATGGGATACATTCTCAGTGTTTCTGAAACATACAGAAAAGGCAAGGCAGTTTGATTTTCCACTTTCAGATGAGATGAAACAGTAATAGATAGTATATTATATGTTAAAATATAACTTTTTAAACTGGGATTAAAGCTTCTACATTTTATGCAAGGTCCTAAAGATTAACTGTGTAAAACTTGTGTGCAAACCAATATAAAACACATTTCTAGAAAGAAGGAATCCTGTGTTTCGGGTCAGTTCAGGGTCCTTAAGAAATGTTTTGCAAAATTTGGTATTGATTAAAGGTGTGGGATTACAGATATTTAATTATATATATGAGATTTGTTTCGATATAATTTTATATGAAGTAACTACACCACCCTGGAAGGGTAAAATTTAGGTAAAAATTGGATGAATTTTTCAAGGAGGTTGTTTCGTGACCGGCCGCCGGCCGCCGGGCGCCAATCGAAATGAAGAAGTGTGATTGGTGAAAACTGACATTCGACGTATTCTGCTCCAATCCAGGATTTAAAACATTACGAAATCCGACTAGTTGACAGTTGGAACTCAGAGTGGCGGTGTCTTTTTCTTTTGAAAATTGACATTCTTTTCCGTTTCACGAGTACAACATACGACGTAGTCGAAGTTCTTTAAAGTTATAGCCTATCGGAATAAACGTTTCAATCTGTTCCATCAATCCGAATTCGACGAAGCCGGGAGAGTCAAAGATTAGTTGAAGATGCACCATATACTCAATTGACAACATGCGGAGCTCTGTAACTCCAGGGAAGAACGGATGCTGTAAGTACAATTTTAACTGTATACGCAGCTAGTTGTTTATTGGGAAGATTTGAGCCGGTCTAGATTTTTAATGAGTCCCACTTTTTTTTTGTTGCCATTTTATTATATTATCTATTTGTATATTTTAATTTTACACTTAATTGATAATATAATATAAAACAACAATATTAAAACTTTTGGAATAATCCAAGATGATGGTCCCGTTGTTCATACAATGAAAATAAGTATTTCACTATATAATTTAACGTCCTGTTAATTTAATCCAACTAAAATAATCATAATCTAAATTAAACAAACCAAACCTAATAACTTAACCTAACCAAACCTAATAACCTAACCTAACCTCATATATTGCCTATGAAATGTCAAAATATGCAGTGCATTTTTCGGAACTTTAAAGTGTAATATCTTATTTAATACTTACTATTTAAACGTAAATTCTTTCATTTTGTTATTAGCACATTCAATAATATAGTGAAATACTCATTTTCGTTGTATATGCAATGGGACCATTATCTTGGATTTAGCCAAACTTTTCACAATTCATCGTGGTATTTTTTTAGTATTTTTTAATTTGGTAGCATGTTAAATTTTTTGAAGCTCAGATAAAAAAAAACGAGCGAGCCTTACAGTAGTCGCCTATGATGTGTAACATTTGACATCTCACAATTGAAATATCAATTGAGCAGCGACAGAAATTAACCTCAAATTCATTGATCATTGCTATCGGATGCAGGTAGGTACACAGCGTGAATCAGCTGGGTACCGCTACACTTATAAATAAAACAAAAATAATGATCAGCTCCTTACAAAAAATTGCTTAATTTTTTTCTAAATTTTACCCTCACAGGGTTAATTAACCGGTTAATCACTTAAGAATTTCACGAATTAGAAATATATTTTTCTGTAATATCTTACAGATAAACTGAAAAATTATAAAAGTGTC
This sequence comes from Agrypnia vestita, assembly GCA_016648135.1. NCBI lineage: Eukaryota > Metazoa > Arthropoda > Insecta > Trichoptera > Phryganeidae > Agrypnia > Agrypnia vestita. Next base: position 171,082 of record JADDOH010007983.1, on the reverse strand, counting down.
AATTTGTATGATAAACATATCAAACTGAGTTCATAGAGTGCCTGGAAAATATACTGTTTTTCATTGAGCATCATGTTACCTTCCACAACGTGCGTCAGATACGTCATCTTGGCCACCGCGTCGTACGTTACTTTGCCCTCGGTCTCTGCCAGCTCTCTCTCTATTTCTTGTCTCGCCATCTCTTGGATGTCAGGGTTCTTGGCCAGCTCCAGGAAGGCGTAGCTGGCCGTTGTGGCAGAGGTCTCGAAGCCCGCGACGAAGAAGACAAACACCTGGGCGCTTAGCTCATCCATGGTCAGACTCTCTCCTAAAATAAAGCATATTTTAAAAAGTATTAGTAATATACATACTTCATTGTAAAGCCGGTGATCTCTAGAATAGGTTAACTGATTGTTTTATGCTTTGTTCTCTAACTCTTATCTCGAGAAAGTCCCTACTTTTTTTACAATCCATCAGTCTTTCCTTTGATCGTATCTTTTTCACATAGGATTTTTCATCGTCGGAATTCATATTTCTTGAGGGTATGCGATGCATTCAATAAACTGATGAGATTATTGGATATTGATCTGTTCGAGTGCAGCCACATAAGATTAAGAAAAATTTTGAGTGCTGAATTTTTTTCCACGTAATAATTAAGTTTCTTTTTCTTTTATTTAAATTTTTTATTCTTTCTTTCTATGTAATTAATATGCCTTAGTATATCATAAATGTTTATCATTACTGACACATTTCTGTTTGCTTACATTTTTTATTCTTTCTTTCTATATAATTAATATGCCTTAGTATATCATAAATATTTATCATTACCGACATATTTCTGTTTGTTTAAATTTTTTATTCTTTCTTTCTATATAATTAATATGCCTTAGTATATCATAAATGTTTATCATTACTGACATATTTCTGTTTGCTTAAATTTTTTATTCTTTCTTTCTATATAATTAATATATTTCTAAATGTGGAGACCTGTAATTGGCCATCTATATTGTATCAATGTTTTCTATGCTTTTTTTTTTGTGCTGTTGGTCTTCCATAAACATTAAATAAAAATAAATAAATAAATAAATAAATAAATAGGCAGTGTTTAATCTCTGACTGAGACTCGATCTGAATCGCAATCAATCAATGAGATGTTTCTCCTTGGTTACAATGATCTTTGATTTGAAGAGAAGTGCTCCTTTCCTATTCCAACTTTATCAAACAAAGCACATTTGATCCTTCATACGGATCTGAACGGGATATTTTCTCTGTCATAGATGTCACCAAAATGATTAATAAAACGTTAGAAATGAAAAAGGTGTTTCTCCTTTCATCCTTTTATTTGTACTCAAAACATAGAAGAAAAATATGAACTAAAAACAAACGCACACCAAAAATGACACATTAAGGCGGCCATACACACTCCGGTGTATGGCCGCCTTAATGTGTCGTAGAGGTACACCGCATATCGCAGATCGGTCCGTACCGCAACGTGTATGGGCTTACCCGTAGATCCCATACACGTTGCGGTACACCGCATGAGTCTTACTACGATTTTCGAGTGTACTATAGTAATGGGTCCGTTCTGTACTCACTACTACAATGTAGTACTACATTGAAGTGCACACTTCGAACATTTTGAAGTGTAGTGCACACTACAAACTACAAACACCAAAGTTATTGAAAGTATAAACTTCAAATAGTACTCTTCATTTCAAAGCGAACACTACAAAGTACATACACTTCAAAGTTATCGAAAGTATGAGAAACATACTTTAAATAGTGCATTTTTTACGTGAAATTTTTGGAAAGTTGATGTAGATATATGAAGAAATCTCTGGAAACTGTAACAACCCTCCCCCCCCATGGTTTGAAAAATTTTGGGACCCATGAAGAAATTTTTGGGAAGTTGATGTAGCTAAACGAAGAAGAAATCTCTGGAAACTGTAACAACCCCCCCCCCCCCATGGTTTGAAAATTTTTTGGAATCAAATGAAGAAATCTGGCTGGCGACCTTTTCTTTTATTGTTAGGTCGCCAAATGTTACTGTGGATGGACTTACGTATTCTTTCATCCACTGTCACTTTGGTTCAATACTACCATTACTTCATTTTCTTACTTCAATTCATGAATATACCCAATGACTGAAGTACAGGACTTCACGTCTAATACTACAATTACTTCCTACTTCAAGTCTTTCGGTAGAGTATAGTACTACGATTACTCACTTCAAGTAATTTTTACTACAATTGTAGTGTACACTTTCAAGTCTTCAAACTGGTGAACGTGTGTGTGTTGTAGTCTTCATTTTGAAATGTAGTTTTTCCCTTCGCTAGTGTACTATTCGCATGTTTGAAAAGCATATTTTTATACGGTTATAGGATACTGTTTTTTAAAGCTCTTTTGTGCGTTTATTTTTATTTCCTGCTTAAGCAATGTTTTATATGATATTGCACGCGTTAAAGATTTTATATAAATATATTATATGTATATATTCATATACACGTTAATGAAGTGAAGTAATGTAATGAAGTAATTGTAGTATTAATGAAGTGAAGTAACGAAATGAAGTAATTGTAGTATTAATGAAGTAAAGTAATGTAATGAAGTAATTGTAGTATTAATGAAGTGAAGTAATGAAATGAAGTAATTGTAGTATTAATGAAGTGAAGTGTAATGAAATGAAGTAATGTAGTCATCATCCACAGTAACATTTGGCGACCTAACAATAAAAGAAAAGGTCGCCAGCCAGATTTCTTCATTTGATTCCAAAAAATTTTCAAACCATGGGGGGGGGGGGGTTGTTACAGTTTCCAGAGATTTCTTCTTCGTTTAGCTACATCAACTTCCCAAAAATTTCTTCATGGGTCCCAAAATTTTTCAAACCATGGGGGGGGAGGGTTGTTACAGTTTCCAGAGATTTCTTCATATATCTACATCAACTTTCCAAAAATTTCACGTAAAAAATGCACTATTTAAAGTATGTTTCTCATACTTTCGATAACTTTGAAGTGTATGTACTTTGTAGTGTTCGCTTTGAAATGAAGAGTACTATTTGAAGTTTATACTTTCAATAACTTTGGTGTTTGTAGTTTGTAGTGTGCACTACACTTCAAAATGTTCGAAGTGTGCACTTCAATGTAGTACTACATTGTAGTAGTGAGTACAGAGCGGACCCATTACTATAGTACACTCGAAAATCGTAGTAAGACTCATGCGGTGTACCGCAACGTGTATGGGATCTACGGGTAAGCCCATACACGTTGCGGTACGGACCGATCTGCGATATGCGGTGTACCTCTACGATGCACCGGAGTGTGTATGGCCGCCTTAAGATTTCTCGTTTATCAATGTACGCATGCAGGGTCATTTGATCGTTGTAGGCCCTAGGCACTTTGGCATAACTATGAAACAAACTTCGCGAACACTCTACTTGTATTTTTTTAGTGGCAACACCGAATCAATGTGATGTATCGGTTCTACTATCTTGAGTACTGCTACATGTGTGTGTGTTATTTAATAATCATAACAGTATTTTGAATTTGTTCACGTAAACATAATTAAAATGAAATGAATATTTATTCACATTGTTAATCAAAAGACTTCAAATTGAGTACTGCGGGAGATAACATTTAAAGAGATACACTTGATTTTGCTTATGCAGACTTGCAAAGTCAATATTCTTTAACTTATTTTTGACTAATTTTTATTTTATTTAGAAGATTATAGAATATGATTTAATATTTTTGATTTTTGGTACATTACAGACCTTTTATAGGCTCGTAGGCACTGGGCCTACTATGCCTGATGGGTAAGATGTCCCTGTACACCTGGGTTGGCTTATGTCACTTAACACTAGAAACGCTGAAAATTAAGTGTGACAAATTTGTCTCATTCTATTTATTAAATACTTCATGGTGTCCCAGAACTAGCAGCAGAAACTTGGCAGGTTATGACTTTAAAATGTTTAAGCAACCATGGCCTAATATCAATAGTTACGGAGATATGCAATATCAAAGTTTACTTTTATTTTCAATATTTCTTACTTATTTTTTGCAAAAAGTTGAACTATCATTACAGTATCTTATGTCGATTATGAAAAATTCATTCGCTTTAATACAAGTCGAATAAAATGATAAAAACCTTGCAAAAATTTTAAAAAGTCATTTTTTACGAGGTTTTTATCATTTTATTTAAGTTGTATTGAAGCAAATGAATTTTTCATAATCGATATAAGTTAATCTAACGATTGTTCAACTTTTTGCGAAAAATAAGTCAGAAATATTAAGATGACTTTTTTCAATTTATGCAAGGTTTTTATCATTTTATTCGACTTGTATTAAAGCAAATGAATTTTTAATAAGAGTTCAACTTTTTGCAAAAAATAAGTGAAAAATATGCAAACTTTGATATTGCATATCTCCATAACTATTGATATTAGGTCATCATGTTTGCTTGAACATTTTAGACTCGTAACATAGTCAGGAATCTACCGGCCAAGTTTCTGCTGCTAGCTCTGGTGCAACCTGTATATGACGATGATTGGTATAAGGCATGAAAGTTACGATTAAAACTACCTGTAAAGTATTTGAAACACGTTTATTGATTAACTTAAATCAAATCTTTATTGCTTGAAAAACAAATACGTAACGAATTATGAATTTAAAGTGAAATGCTTTTCGGTGTAGTATCAAAATCATCACAACTCGTATAGTAATTCTAACTGTACAATTATTACATTATTATATTAGGTCCTTACATTTGAAATTGGCGTTTAGTATGGGATGAACATAAAGCCGATTTTTTTTTATTACAATATATTTATTTAATCAAAGTATGTACCATTGCTATCTATGCACTTTTGCCATCTCATAGGTAGTTCATCGATCCCTTTACTAAAAAAACCATTCGGACGGGAATCAATAAAATCTTTGAAGGCGGTTTGGACTGCCCCATCGGAGTTGAATTTTTTCCTTTGCAAGAAGTTATCCAAATTTCGAAAAAAATGGTAATCTGTTGGGGCAAGGTCCGGAGAGTACGGTGGATGTCTTAGACATTCCAATTGAAGCTCCTCTAATTTGGTAGCCGTCTGTTGTGCAGTGTGTGGTCTAGCGTTATCATGAAGCAGCAGTGGCCTAGAGCGATTAACCAGCCTCGGTTGTTTAGCATCTAGCTTTTCCATCATGGTTTGCAGTTGCTGACAATAGACATCTGCCGTAAGCGTCTGGCCAGATTTAAGAAAGCTGTAGTGAACGACACCAGCACTAGTCCACCAAACGCTCACAAGTAACTCGCGTTTGTTGATTTGCTTCACTCAATTCGTGAGGTACCCACCTTTCAAGCTTTTTCACCTTACCAATTTGCTTCAAGTGGATTAAAAAAGTTTTATCACTAACACCGCAGCCTGTAGCTAACTCGGATGTGGTTTGCGATGGATTCCGCTTCCACAATAGCCTTCAATTCTTCATTATCAACTTTGGTCTCCGGCCGTCCACGGGGCTTGTTCTGCAGGTCGAAATTTCCAGAACGAAAACGTTGGAACAAAAAACGCACTGTGTTTTCTTTTGCGGCACCGTCGCCATACACATCATTAATCCTTCGAGCCGTTTCTGCAGCACTGGTGCCACGGTGGAACTCGTACTCGTAAATAACGCGATATTTCAAGTTTTTCATTTTGTAAACTGAGTCTCGCAAAGAAAAAAACAATTGAGGAAAAAACATATGAATTATAATTTTCAAAACACAAATACATGAGTAAATAGCTGTAAAAATTTGGATTTGGAATTCCTAACCAAAGAGAAGATATTTGAGATCAAATTTGCCAGTACGGTAAAACGTCAATTTCATATGTAAGGACCTAATATAAACAGGTTATCATTATGCGAAGAGCAAGTAACGCATAAATAATATTCTTTACCTGTGCATTTATTTAGACAGCTTTTTGACTTGACCTGACACCTTGTTCGTTTTTGTTGCCTCTCTGGCATGTTTTCCGGAATTGCTACAGGAATGGTTATTTTTCTACTTAGACATATAATTTTCTCTAACTAACTAGCTAACTAATCATCACGCCGTTTCCCCGCAGGGGTAGGCAGAGAGGATTGAACGCCACACTCTTCTATCCTGGAACACCACTTTTGCTTCGGCCACATTCATACATCTTCTCATACACAAGTTCTACGGTTGTTGCGGCCTTTAACGGGGCAATCCTCAAACAAACTATCTGGTCATGCCAGGTCTTTCGCGGACGCCCTCTATTCCCGTTGCCTTCAACACTCGCCTCATTTATTTTTTTAACCATCCTTTCCTCGTTCATACGTTCCACATGACCAAACCATCTCAGCACTCCTTTCTTTATTCTATCTACCACACTACAGCCAGCATTGCATTCAAGTCTAATTTGTTCATTCCTTACTCTATCGACCAAAGATTTTCCACACAAGCGTCTTAGTGACCGCATTCCTTCCGCATTCAGTCTACTTTCATTCCTCTTTTGCCAATTCCAGGCTTCACTTCCATACATTAGGGTTGGCACTAGAACGCCATTATGTACCGCTAGTCTTGCTTCCTTTGACAGATTCTTATTGGCCATAAATTGCAATAAAAAGTCTCTGCGTTCAATTGCTGTTATTGATTATTATATACAACACCCACGCATTTATTTATAATTTTTATTTTATAATTTAAGAAATTATAAAATAAAAAAGTTAAAGACGATCAAACTTTCGGATGGGACAAAAATGGGACGGCGGCGTTTCTAGTGTTAAAGACATAGGTTCCAAGATGCACTATGCGGTATTTGACATTGTTGCTGGTACATCGTGCAAGTGTTGGTGTTTTGACACGACGTGACACGGAGACGGCCTTTTAGAGAAAAAATTGTCAACCTGGCGACGTATGAGCAGGTTCGATGTGTCAGCTTTCGCTCATAAAACGACCCTAGGAAAGCAGTGGGTGTCCATTAATATTCATTGTAGTGATTCGGAATCGCGAGTCAATACAAAAAGGTTAGATTCTCAGGACTTGATATCAGAGACCTTTAGCGAGTAGCAAGAGTGATATTGTGCGGACCGAAGTCGCAGACCCATAGCGAAGAGCCACTTGTTTTTTAAATATAAAGATAGTCTACTTTCACCAACGTGCCCTAAGGCCAGTTGATTAGAAACATCGAATAAGAAAAATTCAATTAAATAGAAATGTATTTAAAAAATATTTTAAAATCTTATAATACTAATCATAATTTAAGCTGTAATCGAATGTAAATGTGTAATTTCTTAAAAAAATATTAAGAGAGATAGGACCTTGATTAGGCCAATAACTGAAACCGCGCAAGGTACGGTGATGAAAATAATGAAGTCTCTATCATGTTTATTTACGACGTCGTAAAAATGATTAAAATGTTACCGCCACAAAAATTAATGATTTTGCTACATCAATATATAAATAACAAGAAGTTTTTTAAGTAATAAGAAAATCTTAAAGTAATACTACATTAAATAATAATATTATTACAATAAGTTCGTTGAGATTAGCACAATTTTATTATTAAAATGTTATTGAAATTCCGAGATGAGCCAGCATTTCAATTTTAAAATAAATATCTATCATTTCTATAACAAAATATGTCTAGAATATAGTACCTGAAGAAAGTTTTTTCATTTATACATCGCAATTGGAAAAAATACATATTTTATATCTGGGTGCAATTTGCAATTTACTTCGAAATGAAAGATCTTTAGATATGTGAAAATAGATTTTTACATTGAGCAGCCTTTATTCACATAATAAAAAGATCTTCTGCAGCCGTGAATGGAAGAATGGACTCTTACGTGAATAGAAGCATAGAAGCACGGATTTGAAGCATAGATTAACAGAAGAATTCTGAAAATAAGCTGGATGAGTCGATGTTATTAAATAAATATATGTATTACAATGAATTAGGACCCATTATTTTCAATACTTGGATACATCGAGAGATGTATTAGATCTACCATATTATAACGCAGCAAAATGATGCTGTAATTCACTGAGGTCCCGAAAAAACGATGGCCACATGGTTGAAAATCTTGAGACAATGGTTTGGTCGGTCTACTATAAAGCATAGATTACTTACATTATGACCAGAGGAGCATAATGCATCGTCAAAAAAAATCCTTTAAGTACCTGTTTTTGAATCCGTATTCTTCATATCAATCAGCAATTGCAGAAAGTCACTCCGCGTGACGTTGTTGTCCTTCCTGTACTTGATTGTTTCGGGAACAATTCTGGTGAAGAACTTCGTCACTTCGGGAAAATTCAAACTTAACTTAAGAGTGGTCATCACCGACGGAGCGATCAAACTCAATAAGTCAGTGAACGTTTTAAAAAAACTAGTGCTGAATATTTTTTTCCCCATCTTCCTGAACTCGGCATCGGGATCCTTGAAGCTGTTCATCTCTATACCTATATATTTCCTTCATTTCGACTGTGTTACCCCTTCCCACATCCTTCCTGACATATTCCAGCATGGTGTCAGAACACGAAGATATGGACTCGAACATGTACTTCATTTTGCTGGATGTAAATGTTGGGGTCAGTTTCACCCTGATCCTCTTCCACGCCTCGCCTTCTAAATTGAAAAGATTCTGCGACAGAGGGTCCCTTTCCTTGCTGGACTTTAAACCGTGACCTAAGAAGTAATGCTGGTCTTTTAAGAGCACTTTTTTGACCAATTCCATGTCGTTAACGATGAGAGTTTTCGTATGAAACATGAAAAAACCGGCACACGCGTGTTGCTTGGTATCTTTATAGATATCGTCTACCAGGTTCCCTAAATTCTTAACTTGTGAGATGATTGGTCCCATGCTCCCGATTGGGAAAGTAGCTGGGAGGCTGTGGAATCCTTGCCTCTTCCAGTAGCCGAATCTGTGTTTCATCCAGAGATAAAACAACCCCACGAAAAACGACACAAATAACAAAAAGTTTACGAAAACAGACGAATTTAGTAGAAACATAGTTTATATATATTTTTTTGTTTTATGTCAAAATTGTTCACTACGCTGATTAAATTTGTTGAAATAAATACAAAAATAAAATATTGTTCACTAGAGTGACAGAAATTGACTTAACGATATGATTTTTATAGAACCGTTTATATTGTAATACTAAAATATACCGGGCTCCTGTTTAAGCGACAGAAAACTCAATACTGAATTGCGCGGTGCATACGAATCTTAACCAAATAAACTAAAAATCAAAGATATGGAACTGGTCACGATTATGTAACTCAAGGCTAACATGACGAGTCATGTTAGCCTTGAGTTACATAATCGTGACGAGTCATGTTAGCCTTGAGTTTAGTTCGTAGGAAATGGCATATTTATCAAAATATAAATAAAATTGGCACGTATCAAAACATTTTGAATCAGACTTATTTGTATAATAATGATCCGTCAATTTTTCATTTATTTTTTACTCCCTTTATATTAACTCGTGGCGTCTGCTTGCTTGCCGTCAAAAAAACTTTGGATCGATTTTTGACCCTTTTCCCGTGATCCAATCGAGCTGAAACTTGGCAAGCAGACTCGTGGCGACGATCAAGAAGATCTATCAAATTTTCGTTAAAAAAAATTTATAATTATAGTATAATTTCGGATTTTTAGAAATTTTATTGGTTTTTTCAAATTAGAATCATTAGAAAAGTTTGATTAGCAACGGCGCGGCGGCCCGACAACGTCGCGGAATATTTTCTAAATTTGAATTACTCCGTCGGTATAATAGGTACATCACTACGAATTTCGAAAATTTACAAAACAATTGGTTCACAGATGACAGCAAAATTGAGTTTTATGGGAAAAAATCAAATAATAATTTATTTCTTTTAGATTTCTGCTTAGTTTTGAAGAATTCTACATTACTCAAATCTGATTCTGACTAAATTATTTGACGCTGGAAATTCATATAATTCATTGATGATAATTGAATCTATCAAAATCTTGACATCTCAAAACATCTGACATTTTAGAAATATATTAAATTACTGTAAGTTTAGTGTTTTATTATATGTTTTAATTCGTCTTTAATTATTGTTATATTTTACAAAGAAAGGGAGCGTAGTCAAAAATTGCTTTTTATGGGTTATAATTTTTTTACTAATTATCTGTTTATTTATATCATTTGTCTATTGTTATTAATAGTTATTCACAAGAAACCCTTCTGAACGCAAATTCCATTAGGCTTAAAGCGCACTAGCGCCTGGTCGTGGTGCGGCGTGCCGTGCGGCAGGCCGCAGTATATACGGTTTGCCGCACGCCGTGTTCCGGCTAACCGTATCGTCTCGGTTCTATTGCGGTCCGCCGCAATCGTCAGTGCTTCTACAAATATTGGACTGATGGACGTCGAAGAATTTGCTGCAGTTATTTATGTACATTATCGTGGAAAACGTCGTCGTAAAAATAAACATAGATTTTGGATACAGCCTCTACTGGAGACACGACGACATGGCAGCAGAGAGTTTAATATTATTATTATTTTATATATATTAGAGACACTAACAGGATAATAGGTACATGATACTCTTCAGAATATTTTTGAGTTTGTTCAAATCTTTCAGAACAGTGCCGGATTTATGTCACAGAGACATTATTAATCAATTAATGTGTATTATAGATATCTCACAGAGATGAAACTGTATTTCTTATGGGAAAGTAGGTATAGAAGTCATTTGGGTGTACATAGGACTTATGACCTATCTTAATGGTTGGCTAAGTGATCACTTTACACAATGTAACATTCGCCATTTCCACCCATGATAGAATTTACCATGCTTATTCATTTTTTGGAAGTTGTATATATGTTCAAATTGCGTGGAGAGCTTTCACATATGAGTTGTAATTGCCTTTCCATGCGGCCTGTACAAAGCCATTTTCATTCCCCTAAATCCCCACAGATGTCGCTAATGAGAAAATCTACAATTTATTTTACGGAATTTGAGAGCAATATACTTTATTGTGTAATGAAATTCAACCGAATTACTTGCATTACACTAGGATACGCCAGGAAATATTATATATTATATAATAATAAAACATTATAAATGTAGACTATGGCCATTATCCCAATTACAAGTGTCTTCGGCACTCTAGTAACATGTATTTTGCATTTAAGTATATTTTCATGTACATTTATGTGTACTGTATATTTAGTGTTTGAATGTAGTGCGATTAGTACTTAATAAATAATTGATTTAATGGATCTATAAGTTCAGGTCATCGTTTAGAAAATGGATGTTGTGTATGGGTGAGTTTTTGAACGATGATAATTTAATGTACCTACAGTAACTCAATTGCAAGGTTATAGAAAATACCTTTACCTAAGTGGCGAAATAAAACTTCTATGTGCGAGAATTGAATATTACACGAGCGATAAATAAGTGTTATCCAATATAATAATACAGTGTTCATAGACGAAGTGATATATTGCGAAAAAGTGTAGATTATATAATATCGTTAATTTTAATTCGTGTTGAGTAGCTTTGTACATTGAATAATAATTAGTCGCTAATTAATAAACCGCTAATTAATTTCCAGTGTTTTCATTTGCCTACCGCAGGCACGACCCGTGACAATATTATATGAAGTATAATTATTATGTATTACATAATAACACTTCTTAAACCTCATCAAACAACTGACACAGAGACCATGAAAGCCAGCACATAAAAATAACCGAGATGTTGGTACCTATAGAAGGCATAGTTGGAAGATTTTTTGGATGGCTTCAAGGCCCTAAAGCTCTTTCAACAAGAACTTTAGGGCCCGAATTCATTAAAAATGTTATTTTGTACTGAAAATTAGGCTTATAAGGTGTACCTTAACCTTTAAATCATTTATTTATTTATTTATTTATTTAATGTTTATGGAAGACCAACAGCACAAAAAAAAAAGCATAGAAAACATTGATACAATCAATATAGATGGCCAATTACAGGTCTCCACATTTAGAAATATGTCAGTAATGATAAATATTTATGATATACTAAGGCATATTAATTATAAAGAATAAAGAATAAAGAAAGAAGAAGAAGAAGAAGAAAAGAAAGAAAGAAGAATCATGTAAGTAATGACTCTGAATTCGGGCCTAGGACGTGTAGGTATATTACGTGATTTACGCGTATTTTATTTCGATTTTGTTTTCAATAAATAATAAAAGTCATGCTTCAAAGTACTCAATATGAATATATTTTTTGTATCGGGATTGATGATAAATATTGTTGTGTCATGCTTACTATAGTTATGAAGAAGATAAATTAAGTGATTGCGAGAGTTTTGTATTATTTGAAAGTCATGACAACTCGACAAACACACCAAAATGATTTTTAAAATATTTGAAATGAAAAAGATGCTTCAACTTTCATCTATTTACTATTGTAATGTCAAACAGAAGAAAAATATCAACTAAAAAAACAAAAGAATAACAAAGAATGTCACATTCCTTCCTTGTAAAACCACAGATGTCGCTTTCGGGCGCACTTATCATAAATGCTGACATACAATGCATATGGTTTTGGCCCATTTTTTCAACAAATTAATTCAATTGATTAATTAATTTGTTTAAATATTATCACAGAAACACTTTTTATAAATTTAATTTATAACGCCCCACTAGGTGTTTTGGGGCAGTTATATTTCTCAATTAAATACTTTTCTTATTCTGCATTAAACCACAATTATACAATAAAGAAAACTGAGTTATAACACAAAAAAATAATAATATTAAGAATTGATTTAAAAAGAAAAAAGAGGAAGATAATAAAAATAAGCAGATAGTTAAAAGGATAGGTAGATAAAAAAATAAAAATATAAAAGATTGATTAAGTAACAAGAATAAAGAGAGAAATAAAATAACAAATAAAAATAAATATCCAACATTTAAATTTTGTATGGTAGATACAGCAACAAACATTTCTCAGTTTGGAGGTCAAGAGTGTATCACTTCTTTACTACTACTACCAGATTTTTTTAACCAATTTGTTATTTGGTAATTTAAATAGCTGTGTTTTACAATTTCCTTTGTTTTGTTTATTAACATGTTAAAAATACAAGGGACAATGAATTTTTTTATTTATTTAATTGATAATGCATATAATTTCTTTTATAAACATGATTACTAGTAAATATTAAGAATCAAGTTATTACTATATGTTATACCTCACCAAAAATAATTAAGTTTCTTGTGTGTGATGAGGGATAATCACGTACAATCATATTGGTAGTGTAATCTAATTTAGCAAACAATGAGAATTAGGTATTATAGTATTTATCTAATATATCGAAATTTTTTGAATAAGCAGTCAAAAAGAGACGAAATTCAATCACAAAAGTGAATTCTACAATAAATGAAAATCAATTTGGGTCCGCCGGGGAATATGCACACAATAGGCAACAGCAAAAAATCCACCATCACACAAAGTAAATTGAACAAATCAAGTAATTGCATAGGAATCTTCATCGATTCAAAGGAACTACTCGATAGTATCTCCCACGAACAACTCGTACCAGAACCAAAAGAAAACGGCCCCAAACGGATTAAAAGCTACTCATCGAACAGACCTCAGATAGTCAGATCAAATTAATCTCTAAGTAATCTACCAATAGGTGAATTTGGAGTCCCCCAAGGTACGGTCCCCAGACCTCTACTATTTCTCACTCATGCAAACGACATATCAAGTAATTGCATAGGTGTCATCATCGATTCAAAGGAAGTACTCGACAGTATCTCCCACGAACAATTCGTACCAGAATCAAAAGAAAACGGGATTGACAACACAGCCCCAAACGGATAAAAAGCCACTCATCGAACAGACCTCAGATAGTCAGATCAAATGAATCTCTAAGTAATCCACCAATAGGTGAATTTCAAGTCCCCCAAGGTACGGTCCCCAGACCGCTACTAATTCTCACTCTTGCGAACGACAGATTTCAACAAAAAATCAACGGTGAACTAGCATTCCACGTAGGCGACACCGCACTGTTAACAAATTATCCTTCACGAATTAGCAAACGAGAATATTAATACAATAAAATCGTGTTTTGACAACAATCTTCTAACATTCAACGTTTAATGTGTCTTTGGCCAATTATTTCAGAAGTTGTTAGAGATCAGATTCTTTCACACACTTCTACTAATTTATTTATCCAAAGTGTTCAAATATTAGAGTAAAGCTAATATTTTGTCGCAATAATAGAAATGTTGACATTTTACAAACGTCTAGTTATTTCTCTATTTTTACTCCCTTTATAACTCGTGGCGTCTGCTTGCTTGCTTGCCGGCTTGCTGTCAAAAAAAACTTTGGATCGATTTTTAACCCTTTTCCCGTGATCCAATCGAGCTGAAACTTGGCAAGTAAACTCGTGGCGACGATCAAGAAGATCTATCAAATTTTCGTTAAAAAAAAATTATAGTATAATTTCGGATGTTTTTGGTTTTTTCAAATTGGAATCATTAGAAAAATTTGATTAGCAACGGCGGCCCGATAGCGTCGCGGTATATTTTCTAAATTTGAATTACTCCGTCGGTATTCATAATAAAATCTAAATTGACTGACAAATTTTTAGAATTTTTTAGAATTTAATCTTCAAAGCATGAAGTGTCATATCAAAGCTCAAAACATCTGACATTTTAGAAATATATTAAATTACTGTAAGTTTAGTGTTATGTTATATATTTTAATTCGTTTTTAATTGTTGTTATATTTTACAAAGAAAGGGAGTATAATAAAAACTTGGTTTCTATGGGTTACTTCTTTTTAGGTGTTGAAGTAACAATGACCGAATAACAGTTATGTTATTTTCAGAATGCAGGCGTAATTAACGTTTTGAATCTAATTACTTCATTACCGTTTTTATCGGTCATATATACAATGATACCTAATATACCTAAATACACCTTGCTAATTACAGCTCTCTATAAATCTATACAGCTGCATATTATGCGCTAACATCTTATTAACCGCATGGATACAAAAACGTCACTTATAATCCTGTATTTTAAAATGTCACTATACACTTATTTCTATCTGTAATTATTTAACATTGTAAATTTTGACGAGTTGATTGCATGTAACTAACATCAACATTATTATTTAAGTAAAGATACCTTGGAAATTTAATTGATACGTTGATTATAGAACAAAGTATAAAACTTTGTGTAAAAAAAATATATATTAAGAAAAAATAAAATAAAATGTTTTTTTATGTGGCAGGCCAATGTCGTTTTTGAATAACTTTTTAAATCAAACAATTTTAACTAATTCTTATATAAAAATATTCTAAGTGTAACAGACCTAGTCCGCAACTAGTCCTTTACAGATAGAAGAAAAAATAGAATATGATTTTTTTGTGGCAGGCCAATGTCGTTTATGAATAATTTTTTAAATAAAACAATTTTAACTAATTTTTACTTCCTTTCTTTTAACTCGTGGCGTCTGCTTGCTTATTATCTTGACGAAAAAACTTTGGATCGATTTTTAACCCTTTTCCCGTGATCCAATCGAGCTGAAACTTTGCAAGCAGACTCGTGGCGACGATCAAGAAGATCTATCATATTTTTGTTAAAAAATAATAATAATTATAGTATAATTATGGATTTTTAAAATTTTTAATGGTTTTTTCATACAAGTTGTATGGAGATTCCGACGCATATGGTAGACACAAAACCAGAAAATGAGAAAGGGAGTATTGTAATAAAAAATAATGATAATTATAATATTATTTTGGAATTTTTAAATTTTTAATGGTTTTTTCATACAAGTTGTATAGAGATTCCGACGCATATGGTAGACACAAAATCCGAAAATGAAAAAGGGAGTATTGTAAAAACTTGGTTTTTATGGGTTACTTTTTTATATAATAATATTCTGAGTTTAACAGACCTGGTCCGCAGCTAGTCCTTTACAGGTAGATTCCTGCCTAAATCATGAGTCGAAAATGTCAAAGCATCTATGTACTTATATCAACAGTTATGTCTATTTCACATTTTTCTATATTTCTGACTTTCTAAAATAGGGGAATATCATTAAAATAATTTACATCGAATATTAAAAATTCATTCACTTTAATACGAATCAAATAAATTAAAATCTTGCAAAAACAACCTGATTAAATAGTTACTTAATACTAATTTTAATAGTTACTTAAGACGCATTTACTTAGACAATCCTATAAAAACCTATAGAATCTGACCACAACAACGCTAGCTAATGTTTTCCACTCCTATTGTGCACTCCGCGAAAACACCTAATTCTTTCAGGCACTCCCAACTATAATAGTACTCAATTTTAATTCCATTTCTTTTATGCCACCTAGTGAATAAGTAATACTAAATAAGTTTTTTCTTTTCTAGCAGTAAGTTGTTTTGTAAGATAATAATTTTTCTGTGTAAAGCTCCCTTGAGGTGAGTATTCGCGAAAACGCCGCTATATAAGTTATCCAAATATTATTATTTTTATTATTATCACATCATCCAGATGCAAAGATTTTGTTATTCTTACTTACTTACTTACTTACTTACTTACTTACTTACCATCACGCCGTTTCCCCGCGGGGGTAGGCAGAAAGAATAGAGCGCCATACTCTTCTGTCCTGACATACAACTTTCGCTTCGTCTACATTCATACATCTTCGCATGCAAGCTCGACGGTTGTTCAGGCTTCTAACAGGACCATCTTCCAGTATCTGGTTAATCTGGTCATGCCACGTTTTCCGTGGTCGCCCTCTCTTTCTGGCGCCATCGACACTTGCATCATATACCTTTCTTACCATTCTTTCCTCATTCATTCGCTCAACATGCCCAAACCACCTGAGCGACCCTATTTTTATTCTCTGTGTTATGCTAATATCTTCATTCTTTACTCTATCATACATGGATTTGCCACACATACGTCTAAGGGACCTCATTTCCACTGCATTCAATCTACTTTCGTTCCTCTTCTGCCAGCTCCAGGCTTCACTTCCATACATTAGTGTCGGTGCCAGAACTCCATTATGTACCGCCAGCTTTGCCTCGTTAGACATATTTCTGTTAGAAATTATTGCATTCAAAGCACCGTTCACCCTATTCCCGGCAGTCACTCTCCTCTCAATATCTTTCTCAACATTCCCTCTTCTATCGAACATACTTCCCAAGTACACAAACTCATCTACTTGTTCCAAACATTCATTGCCTACTAGTATTTCACACGTTGTCTTACTTTATACAGTGCGCGTATTACTTACTATAGAATGATATGGCCAAATTTGAGACGCTTAATCAGGTCAGCCTTCGTCCACCGTGTTTAAGGTCACAATCATTTTATTCTTGTGTAATATTTATGTATTGCGTGTCCGACATGTACCTAACATTAATATGTACACTTATCGCAAATGCTCTGCAAAGATAGAGTCTCACACAGACTCACTGTGCAACGAGTTTCTGTAAGTATATAGGTATCAAAGTATAAACACGTAGTATAAATGGTCAAGGAATATATATAATTTGCTTACAATTCCGTCAGTGGTCGTAACGAGTATACGTTAATTTAAACCTCTAAACTGGACGCATGACCATAATCGTTTGTAATTTGTAATATTAGAAATGTAATGTTACAAACTGTGTACAATATTTAAAAAAAATTTGGATAACATAATAACGTCAGTATTCAGTGAAAGTATCAATCAAAACAATAATAATAACATGTTTTTCCTTTCACCGTCAATTCTATTAAACTTCTTGGTATTTATTGTGTTTTCTGTCGTGCTATTTTATCTATGGATGAAATACAGATACGGATATTGGAAGAGAAAAGGAATCTACAGTCTAGAAGCTAATTTTCCTTTCGGCAACATCGGGCCAATAGCTTCGATGAAAGTCAGCGTAGGACGACACATGGAAACGATGTACAGAGAAACAAAGAAGCATCCTTGCGTGGGCTTTTTCATGATCCACAAGCAGACCCTGCTGATCAACGACCTGGAGTTAGTCAAGAAGGTGCTCTTGAAGGACTTCAGCCACTTCCAAGGCCACGGGTTCAAGTCCAACAAAGAAGTGGATCCCCTGTCGCAACACTTGTTCAATCTCGAGGGACCAGATTGGAAGAGAATCCGCGTGAAGTTGACTCCGACGTTCACATCCAGCAAGATGAAGTACATGTTCGACGTCCTGGCAAAGTGCTCTGACGACATGCTGGAGTACGTCCAGCGGCTCGTGGCCTCTGGCAGCACGGTCGAGGTGAAGGAGCTCATCGCCAAGTTCTCAACGGACGTGATAGGATCCTGCGCCTTCGGTATTCGGATGAACAGCTTCACGGACCCCGACTCAGAATTTAGAAGGATGGGGAAGAAAATATTCAGCACGGGAAAAGTCAAAGCAGCGATAGAAATGATGTCCTTGCTGGAGCCAGACTTGTTTACGTTTCTTCGGTTAAGTCTCAACTTCCCGGAAGTGACCAAGTTCTTCAGTCGGCTGGTGCCCGAGACGATCAACTACAGGAAGGATAATAATATTACCAGAAATGATTTTCTGCAGCTGCTGATTGATATTAAGGATAAAGATTCTGAAACAGGCATGTAGCTACATTTCAAGGTATTTATGGACCCCTTTTCTTCTTTCACAGAGAGTAAGAAGTTTTTGCTTCTTGCTTTACAGCGCTATCCATCCATTGTTAGCATCGTACTCCGGTCTACTGGGTACTCGGTTTTCCCGCGTATTTCACAAAACTGAAAAGTAAATAAGTAATAACTAAATATAACGCTTTGTAAATATATCAAATATAAAAAAAAACTATAAATTCACTCCTTTAATTTAAATAATCGACTTAATTATTTTAGCATAATGAGGGTGTATATTGACAAGGTAAAAATAACTTCCATTCTCTTTGACATTTTTAACCAATTTTTTCTTAAATGAATTCCATTGTTGAAGACAAAAGACAAACGTTTTTATGGATTAAAAAAAAATCCACAATTATTAGTGGACAATAGTTTAAAAAAATTAATTTTATTATTTGTTTTTATCTACTTATATTCATTAATTACACCTACATGTTTCGGAAAAACCTTTCCATCGTCAGGATTATAATAATAATTTTGTGTAATCAGGAACTTCAGGAATTAACACATTCATATTTATGAAGCTGTAATTTTTCAGAACAAAGTTCTGTGAAATTTTTAAATCAAATTAATTAATCAATTAGAAAGGCATACAGAAAAATCAAATTCACGAAAAAATATAAGGTTACTGCTGGGATTCGAACCCAGGTCACCTCCTTTCCGGGGCCGGTGCTCTGACCACTAAGCTATAGCAACCCTCTACGTTTCCGTGAATATATCGACCTTATATGTAGTTCTTATTTTAATTAATTGATTAATTTTTCTGTATGTCTTTCTAATTGATTAATCAATTTAATTTAAAAATTTCAGCGATCAAATTTAACAATAATTTTAATTTTAATCGCTGAAGACCAACCGAAACTGGTTGACGGATATATAGTAATAAGTGGTTTAAAACTAAATATTTATTTTATTTTTTAAATTTTAATAAATCAACAGATTTTATATTTACTGATTAAATTTCAGGGGAAGGCCTGTCAATGGAAGAATTGACCGCCCAAGTGTTCATCTTCTTTGGGGCTGGTTTCGAGACCTCGTCCACCACCGCGAGTTACGCCCTCCTGGAGCTGGCCAAGCAGCCCGGCATCCAAGAGACCCTGAAGGAGGAGCTGGACAGGGTGGTCGCAGACAACGGAGGCAAAGTCACATACGACGCCGTATCCAAAATGACCTATCTCACGAGTGTTGTAGAAGGTAAATCTGTGTGTATACAGGGTTATTTGGAAACATTAATAACCTCGCAGGACTATATTCCTGCTTTGATTATGAGATGAAAATGTTCGAGAACCATAATACTAACAGTTATGGAGTTACGCAATATCAAATTTTGCATCTCTCAGACGTATGTGTGTCAAATCCATGAATTGATGGCGCCAGAAAGAGAGGGCGGAAGATGCGGCATGACAAAATTAACCAGATACTGGAAGATGGTCCCGTCAGAAGCCTCATCAACCGGCGAGCTTGCGTGCGAAGATGTATGAATGTGGATGAGGCGAGAGTTGTATGTCAGGATAGAAGTGTGTGACGCTCTATCCTCTCTGCCTACCCCCACGGGGAAACGGTGTGATGGTAAGTAAGCAAGCATTTCTTTTCAATATTTCTGACTTATTTTTTACAAAACGTTGTACTATCATTACGGTAACTTATATAAATTACGAAAAATTTATTCGTTTCAATACAAGTTAAATAAAACGTTTAAAAGCCTGCAGAAATTCCAATTGGAATATTTTCCAATTGGAATTGGATGGTTTTTATTATTTTTATCTGACTTATATGAAAGGGAATGAAATTTTCATATTGGATATAAGGTACTGTAATGATAGTCCAACGTCTCAATTCCAAAAAATAAGTCAGAAATGTTGAAAAAAAAATTCAATTTACTATTGATTAACTATGATATTAGGACATGGTTGCTAGAACATTTTCGATTCATAATTACAGCAGTAATATAGTCCTGCGAGGTTATTAATGTTTTCCAAATATATTCGGCGGCCCTCGTAGCCCAGTGGGTATGACCTGGCTTCTCACACCGAGGGTTCCGGGTTCGATTCCCGATGAGGTCACAATTAATTTATGTGATTTACTCAAGCCTGGATATTTTGTGATGTCTTTCGTTCCTGTAAATATTCGTATATTTATTATATTATTTTATATTCATTTTATGTTCACTTTAGTGTGGTGGCATTGGTGATATGAAAAGTCATTATATTCGTTAATTTAACTTGACTCTTGCTCCTCCAATGGCTACTTCACACGATTAAAAACATTTTTTAAATATACGTGTTATCTAAAAACAACACCAACATTCCGTCTATTTTTTGTATAGGTAATGTGTGCGGACTTTAAACTCATCTGGGTAGCAAATTTTGTACAAAAAAAATTGTACACAAATGTGCACCATTTTTTACACTGAACAAATTATTATTAAGATCTAATTAAGAAGTGATTCTGTGAGCGAAAGGAGCTACCAAATGAATCAACAAAATCAAGTTTTGAGTTAAAATGCGACTTTTTAAAAAAAAATTGAAAATGGACAAATGATGTGATTTGAAGAATTTGGCAAGAAACAACTGCATTAGTCATTACTTGGTTCAACGTTCTTGTGCAAAAGACAAAAAAAAACACTGTTGCACAAATTAGATAAAAAAGTAACCCATAAAAACCAAGTTTTCATTATACTCCCTTTCTTTGTAAAATATAGCAACAATTAAAGACGAATTAAAACAAATAACATAACACTAAACTTACAGTAATTTAATATATTTCTAAAATGTCAGATGTTTTGAGCTTTGATAAGACACTTCACGCTTTGAAGATTAAATTCTAAGAACATTTGTCAGTCAAATTAGATTTTCGACATTCGTAGTGAAGTACCTATTATGCATACCGACGGAGTAATTCAAATTTAGAAAATATTCCGCGACGTTATCGGGCCGCCGTTGCTAATAATCAAACTTTTCTAATCATTCCAATTTGAAAAAACCAATAAAATTTCTAAAAATCCCTAATTATACTATAATTATTAATTTTTTTAACGAAAATTTGATAGATCTTCTTGATCGTCGCAACTAGTCTACTTGCCAAGTTTCAGCTCGATTGGATCACGGGAAAAGGGTCAAAAATCGATCCAAAGTTTTTTTGACGGCAAGCCGGCAAGCAAGCAGACGCCACGAGTTAAAAGAAAGGAAATAAAAATAAAAAAGACTTTAAGAGATATTTCATAAACAAACGAAATTCCAAAATGTTGTTTTGGTTCTCCTGAAAACCTGTATTTTGTGACTTATTCGGTTGTTCCTTTCGCCCCCAGAATTATCTAAGATTTAATTAAGCAATATTCTTACTCAATTTTCGTCCCATAGGCCAGGTGTGGCTAACCTTTTTGGGTCCGCGTGCCAAAAATCCTCAAATATTATTTCTCGATTGTGCGGCGTGCCCAAACAGTAAAAAAATTTAACAAAATAGAAAAAATGTTTTTTTTCTGAATTTTATTTACAAGCTTAAAAAGTACAATATAGTTTCATAAAAATAAAGTCGTAATCAATAAATATACACATTTGTTATTGATCAATGAGATTTTTTCTGTTGTACATTCGATCACAATTTCTTGATATCTGGTTCATATTTCGTCACATTTAGTAAACACACGACCAACTGGATACATCAGTCATTCTTTTTCTTGAATTACATTTTATGAAATTCATTTCTGAAAATAATGACTCACAAGCAATGTAAAAGAGAAAATTGGTAATATTGTTCTCACTAGTTTCTTTAAATCGCAAAAGATTTCTGGAATGGCGTTCCAAAGTTTCGTTATTTCTTCTTCTGCATATTTATAAATTATGTTCGTTAATCGATCGCTTTGAATTATTTCCAAATTAAATTATTAAAAAATTTTAAAAAAATATTTTTGAACTTGGAAGTCGTTCGCGTGCCTTCCAAATTCTCAAACGTGCCACCTCTGGCACGCGTGCCCTAGGTTCGCCACACCTGCCATAGGCTAATCATTAATAAAATTATGGTTTAGCATATTTATATCTCTGTGTGGTGGTCGAGGTCCGCGGCATTCCTAGCCGTACGCATCGAGCCGCCAGCTACCAATCAGAGGCTCGATGCGACTAATTAGCTCCCGGTTGCCCGTTGCTGCAATTACTCTTTCGCCATGGTACATATCTTCTCTACTCAATGCCACCTTTGTAAAATCGTCAATAAATTAACACTGTTAGTCGTGAGTGTACCTAATTCACACCCTGTATTCACCTACCTATTCTGTCTCTGCTGAAACATCTCACGCATCACTCGCGCACTCATACAATATACGTTACGTACGAACGATATGCCTCTGGACGGGTGGGCACATTCTTCCTCTCAGAACACATACATTATCACACATAAAGTGTACGGTCGCACAACAACACATCTTAGAGGGAATATTGAACATCACGTCAGTCATGACGGGAACATTTTTAGACACTTTTTTATGTTCGACACTTTGCCGCATGTTGCGCATAGAAATTTAAATAATGAACTTACAAACATAATAGATTGTAACGATATTTTTAATTAATATGACGGTTATCTTGTACTATACCCAGGTGGCTCCCATCCTTTCCCCCTCATCACCAGGTGTAATTGCACCTGATAATGAGACGGACTGCTCTACTCAAAACAATGATCGTGATGAAATAAATTGACGCGTGTAATACAAAGCAGTGATGGTCAAAACCGTTTTTTTAACCGGTTACACAATAAATTTGTTTCAATTATAGCGATGTCCGTCAAATTGTGAAAAATCTGTTACGAATCACCGATAGATTAAAAAAAATCTCAATATTGTGGCTAGACTGCGTAATCTAATGGTACAAATGCACTAGCACTAATCGCTTTATGGCAATGCGAGTGCAAATTCAGTTTCGATGATTACTTTTCTTGATACCTTCTCTTGCATTTTGTGCCACATTTTAGCAAGGAAAGGTATCAAAATAGAAATGTATTAAAATAAAACACAAATCACTTTGTTTTCACCACTTTATTAGATTATACAATCTACATGTTTCGACAACAATGTTCTCTTCATCAGGATTGTTTGTGTACTAAAAATTGAAAAAGTTAAACCATGTAAGTGTGTTACGGTGTAAAGGAGGATGAGGGGAGGGGAGGAGGTGTTAATTATTAGGAATGTCATGTGTGTTCTTCAATAACAGCAAAATAACTTTGTAATATTATTTATATTAATAAAAATAAAACACTTTCTATATAAAAACACTGTTTAATAAATCAATACATGTGACATTTTACTAAACATCCTTTAGTTATCTTTTAAATTTATTTTCACCCATGTATTTATTTTTAGTTTTTGTTAATGTCTATATTTCTATTTTAACCACGCTTATATTTTCTTCGACTTTGTCTGATTGTCTGGACGGAATCTGAAGACGATATTTCACCCGCTTCCCAGTGTTCAATCGAGCTGAGATTATGCACACAGATGTATTCTCGATGACAATACATGAATCGTTTATCAGATTCACTAATTTATTAATTAATCTGTCATAATTAATTAATCAAATTTTTATGTTAATTTAATTGGTTTATATTAATGGGGTGAAAAGTTAATCAAAAATACGGGAAGTAATTAATGATCTCACCGAAGGATGGCGCTTTTTTCCTACAAAAGTGATTTTGTACACTGGGTAATATTAAGACCTAAAAGTAGAAAGTTATTTCACATGATTTTTTTAAAAACACGCTTATTGTTAAGTGTACTAAAAAGTATGAAATTAATTTTCGAAAAAACTTTGAAAATTTTTTTGACTCACTCTCCAAATTAATAAAAGCGTGGGCGCTTTCCCTCCACCAACAACAGAACTCTGTAATCGTAAGCGCTTGAAAACTTATTTTTTTTACTTTTAAGTAGGTACATTTAAATATAAGTGTGGTATTTAAATTTTTACTCCTATAATTTAATAATATAATTTAGTATACGTTGTATCTAGATGAAGCGAAAATTGGCCCCGAAACGTGTTGATATTTTATACAAATTGATTTATTTTTATCAATACTTATGTATAAAAATTTATCCATGAAGTTGCAATTATTTTAAATATATATATTTTTCTAAAACAAAACTTAATAAAATATCTTATAAATTAACGAATTCTTCTTCTTCTTCATGTGCCCTGTCGGGTCCCCCCGACGTCGGCGATCATCTGGGAGAAAGTTTCCCTGTCCAGGGCAGTGCGGAACAGCTCTTCCACGCTTCTTATCCCGGTCCACTCTCGGATGTTTCGAAGCCAGGAATGCCGCCTCCTTCCGACCCCTCTGCGACCCTCAATCTTCCCCTTCGTGACGAGCTGAAGGATGGAGTACTTTTCGCCTCTCATTATATGACCAAAATATGAAATTTTACGGAGCTGTGTTGAGTAACTGTCTGTTTATATTTGCTCTACGTAAAACTTCAACATAGTTACTAGTCATGTCAGTCCAAGATATCCTTAACATTTTACGAAGTATGGATTTAGAGTAGTCCCTTCAGCGTCCATGCTTCAAAACCGTAAAGTAGAACTGACCATACATAGCATTTGATCAGCCTCTGTCTGAGCTTCAAGTTTAAGTCGTCATTACAGAGTAGACTTTTCATCTTATTAAAAGATGCACGGGCTTTCTCTATTCTACATTTGATCTCCGTATCAGGGTCCAGATTGTCAGTAATAATACTGCCCAAATATATAAACTGTTTAACTCTCTCAATGTTGACACCCTTTAATTAATTACCATAAGAATATAACATAATTAAATGAATTACCATAAGAAAATAATACAAAGTTAGGATTATTTTTTATTTTGTTCCAGAAACGCTGAGGCTGTATCCTGTCCTCCCGTTCCTCTCCAGGTCCTGTTCCGCGGACTATCCCATCCCCGGCAGCGCCGCGGTGGTGGAGAAGGGAACTCTGATCATGATCCCTGTTCTGGGCATCCAGAGAGATCCCGACATCTATCCCGATCCGATGAAGTTCGATCCGGAAAGATTCACTCCTGAGAATATCGCGAAAAGACACGCATTCGCACATCTTCCCTTCGGCGAAGGACCACGCGTGTGCATAGGTATGTTGTTTTAATTTTAACTAGCCCAAAGTACTCTTTATTATGTTTAGATGTGAGATATTTAAATTGTTAAGAAACTGTACAAGAGGACAAAGAGAGAAGATTGTGTTTTTTACTCCCTTTCTTTTAACTCGTAGCGTCTGCTTGCCTGTTGTCTGCCGAAAAAACTTTGGATCGATTTTTAACCCTTTTCCCGTGATTATAGTATAATTTTGGATTTTTCAAAATTTTAATGATTTTTTCAAATTGGAATCCATAAAAATGAGTAATGAGCCCGACGCGTGCAGTAGGCGCGAAACCTGTTTCAATAAGAAAGGGAGTATAATAAAAACTTGTTTTTTATGGGTTAGCTTTTTTTAACATGCTTATTTAGGTCTGTGTTTTAGTGGTATCTTGTAATTGATTTTTCACCCACTTCCCGACTAGCTAGAGCTTTGAAACATTCAAAATTTACGTAAAAAGGATAATTATACATTTTCGACATGATTTTGTCAATATTTCGATGACAAGAGCCGCACAAACTGCTGAAGAACATGCCGATCGAAAATTTATTTTAAACTTTAAAACAAGGTGTTTAATATTTGGATTCTTCATGGATGATGTTAAATAATCGATTACGAATGCATACGCATGCAATGACAGTATATAAAACGTATCTTCAATTATTTTTATTTACTTTTTTCTTCTGTACATACAATCCCCTCTTTTCTCAATATTACAAGATTTTGATTAATGTTTTATCCTGGTACAAAGTACTGATACAAGTCAACGTGTGCCTGTGCGATATCTATGCGAGAAAGAGACAAAATTATATGACCGCTGCCCGCCAGACAGTAGTGCAACAACGCAAGTAACGCCTGTTGACGCACGCTATCGATTATGTACATCGCAAGTGTGTTGTTGTTTTATATTTTGTTCTAAATTTATCATAGTGGGAATAATTATTATTAAAATATTTTTAAGTTTTCCTAAATTTCTTTGCGGTTATCTATCGCATCTATAAAACTCAATGTCTGTCTGTCTGTCTGTTTTCTACACAAATCTACACCTTTTGACAGATCTGACCCAAACTCTGCATACACTTACTTATTCTTTAGGACCTTGCGGAAAACATAGGTGCCATCTCCCCTCCTCCATTTCACCCCACTCTCTCTCCCCACTATATATATTCTCTAAACAAATCGACACTGACGACGACATTCTTACCTCTTCCTCCCTTTATGCCCCCCCCCCCCATGTATTCTCTATACAAATCAACATCGTTTGACAGGTCTGATCCAAATTAAGCACACTTATTCTTTAGGACCCTGTGGAAAACATGGGCGTCATTTCCTTCAGCCCCCTCCCTTTGCCCCATTTCCCCATAGAAATATTCTCTTCACAAATCTATACCTACCGTTCAACAGATCTGATCCAATATCACTCCTTCTCTTCAAAAGTAATGTACTCCAACTTAAACTGAATACCATTAATTCCTAATTCATAGATTGTTTCATTGTATTGGTGTCTACGGGTATAAATACCAATACAACGAAACAATGTGCCTCTTACGTACGGCTTACACATACTAATTCTATTATTTTTTTTCAAATGGAAAGAGGTCTACGGACCACTAGTAACCTATAATTTCGATGGAATATTCAATTGGAAACTGACAAATCTTTTTATGTTGAATTTTCAGGAAGTCGTTTCGGGATGCTACAGGTGAAATTGGCTCTCACGACAATTCTGCTTCACTTTAATGTGTCGCTGGGCGAGGAAACTCAACTACCACTAAAGTACGACCCTCAGGCCATCCTTCTGCACAACATTGGAGGACTATACTTGAAACTGACGCCCAGGTCTTGAGCGCACAGCAGATCAAAGGCGGATCAAGGGGTCTGGTCTGGGTCCAGGACCTAGGTGGACCTGGACCCCAGACCTAAATTATAACTTCTTGTGACTTAACCACGACTATGTGACCCCCCCTGGCGCCAAAGCTGGATCCGCTCTTGCAGCAGATAGGCCTTCAGTATCTTGTTGGATGACGGGCTTTTTCAGAAAGTAGATTCAAAGGGCGGAATTAGGTGTTTTAGCGCCCGAAGCAGTAAAAAAGTCGCCTGTTATGCATTGTACAAGGTGTCTCATAGCTAGAAGCAAAAACTTAACAGGTGGATTCCTGCATTGATAATGAATCTAAAATTTTCAAGCAACCATGACCTAATGTCGACGGTTATGGAGATATGCAATATCAACATTTGCATTTTCTTTTCAATATTTCTGACTTATTTTTTTGTAAAAAGTTGAACTGTCGTTACAGTAACTTATATCGATTTTTAAAAATTCTTTTGCTTTTGTGCAATTCAAATAAAATGATAAAAACTTTATTCGACTCATTTTCAAAGCAGGAATCCACCTGTGTAGTTTTTGCTACTAGCTATGTACAAAAAACTTCGGGGGAATCTAATTCATTTCATTTTGAATATAAAATATTCCTTACACTTTGGATGAAGTGTCGACAGTTACAGAGATAAGTGACATCGAAATTGGCATTTTTTTCCAATATTTCTGACTTATTTTCTAGAAAACGTTGGACTATTATTACAGTAGATTATATGGAATATTTTAAATTCATTCGTTTTAAAGCAAGTTCAACAACGTGACAAAAAAATTTAAAAATATTTTTTTCAAATTTCTCTGAATGTTCAAAATTTTACAGAAAATAAGTCAGAAGCATTGAAAAAGATGCCAATTTTGATGTCACTTATCTCCTGTATGTAACTGTCGACACTTCACCCAAGGTGTAAAGAATATTTTCTATTTAAAATTGAACGGAGAAAACTACCCCGATGTTTTTGCCACTAGCTACGAGACACCCTGTATATGGTCTAAATAAAAAGTCTAAGACAACCTGTCAAAAGTCAAATATATTTAAGATTGTAGAGATAACAATTATATTTTAAAGTGTTTTAAGCATGGCCCCTAGGGAAACAGTCATCGTAGACAAATATTGCAATCTATACAATGCAAAGAAGTTAAGTTTTTAATTTTAACACAAAAATTACATAATTTATCACTGGACATAGTTAGATATGTAATTATGTGATATTATTTGTTATAATAGTTGAAATTAAATAACTTATTTTGGTGTCCTGACTCCTGGCAATTGCGCGCCGACAATAACTCGAAATTCAAAAGTAAATAAGGACATTTTTGAGTGTTTCTAAACGTAATGCTTTGTTAATAGAACAAACATAAAAGAAAAAAAAAACATAAATTCATCTCTTTAATAGCCGACTCCATCATTTTAGCACAATGAAGGTGTATACAAATTGACAAGGAAAAAATGACTTACATTCTCTTGATGAAATTTTCATTCTCTTCGACGTCCTTTAACCTAGTGTTTTCCATAATGTGTTCCATTGTTGACGATAAACTTTTTCATGGATTGTTTCATAAAATTTCTACCATTATTAGTTTTTCCTTATTTTTTCAATATTTTTAATGTTATAGTTTTGTTCTTATTTTTTATAAACCTTATTTTTTCAATATTTTTAATGTTATAGTTTTGTTCTGCGCGTAGGGTTGCCACCTTTTTTTAGTGCAAATAAAGTACATTGGTTATTAAAGGTAGAAAAAAAGTACATTGTGTCAAAATAAAGTACGATTTATTTAACTTTATTATTTTGCTTAAAAAGATATTTTTCATTACTTCTAGCAACTTTTAACAAATAATTATCACTACTAAACACTACTACTGTGCAGTTGCACAGCATGTTTGCAGTCTATATTATTTAAGTTAAAGTAAATAAGTCATTCATTTTTATCAGATTCAGAGACGCTTTGTTTCTTTCGTCTCGCCATTTGCTATTCATCACAGAAAAAAACTATACTCGTATTTTAACTGCACTCAATCCGCCTTACACAAAACAATTTTTTTTACAATGACATTGACTATGTTGACGTTTGAGGTTAGGTTGCATTGAAAAACGAGCGTTTATGTGGCGACCGCCACAGGGTATATCGTCAATTATCGAACCTATTCGGCAATTATCGAACATATTCGGCAATTATCGAACCTATTCGGCAATTATCGAACCTATTCGGCAACAATCGATAACGTCATCGACCCCGGTAACTTTCTCGATCCGTTTTACGCAAAAATTTCTACAATCAACTTTTTTTTGTATGTTATAAGTAAAATTAATCCCAAAGAAATCAAATCATGTGAAATAAGGTATTTTCTCTTCTCATAAAGTATAGAGTATAATTACCCGAAATAACGTACAATACTTTATAATAAAGTACGGGTGGCAACCCTATCTGCGCGCTATTGTCTTGCGCGCCATTTTCGGGTGTCGATATCTTTCAAGAATTATAAGTAAAATTTCGAAAGATGTATTTTATGTGCCGATACGTGCGCGCTGAATAAATGACCTGATATGTTTCGGTCTTTTTCTTTCTTTCAATAAAACTATAATTTTTTTTCAGCGTTCTTCGGTGCAATATGAGCGAATATGAAATTAACATACGTAATAATCCAAATCTCAGTCTAGTCTATAAATTAGGCACACATTTTTTATTCCATCTATGAATTTTGATAGTTTAAAAGTAAGCAAGTACCTACCTACTTATTAATTGTGTCGATCAATGATAATCCACAGCCAAAATTATGGTGACGTCATTTGAACTAAAACGTGTCAATAAAACGGATAAGTTTCAATATATTTGTTAAAAGATTCTTGCATAATCTATTTATATATTCTAGCAGATAAATAAGAAAATAGTAATGTAATTTTCCTAAGACCCTTTCACTTTTCGTTGCTTTTCCCTCCCAAAAGTAAATGGAAAAGAAAGAAAATATTTATAATTTATTACTGCCCTCTGCAGAATGTTTTCACATTTATTAATTATATTTACCACAGCATCCCACAAAACTGTTTAAAAACTTTTATATATTTCTCACAGATGGCGTACAAAATATTTTTTCAAAAACAACAAGTTTTCAAACAATTTTCTAAACCTAATGATTTACAAAATTATTGATTTATTTACGATATTTATTAATTTTTATCCTATGTTGCTCTCTGTTATTTTATGTTACTAAAATGGTGCATTACTAACAATTTATTACAGACCTTTATTATTCAGGGTTCTCTTATTTATTATTAAGGGTGTTCTCAGCTGAGCTGTCACGTTTCATATAGTCTTCTTTTGATTAAAATCAGGCCCCTTTCAGTAATTTGGCTTGGAGAATAGCCAATATCAAACAGAGCTATGTCGGGAGAGTAGGGAGCTGTGTTTGGCCGAGAAAATCTGAATTAGACGTGAAAAATGGTGCATGAATGTCTTTATTTGCTTGGGCAGAAAAAAAAGGTTGGATTTTATTTTAATACAGTGGCAACTAAGAAATATTGACAAACTGTTTTGACATATTGCCTGCCCAACATAACTTGGCGTGCGGCAAGATTGGAACTAAAATCCGCCCCGCCCGCACCCGGCTGTAACCCCTTGCCCTGTAATTCGGTACAATTTTGTATTTGCTCGGGAGCTGTGACATCTTGATTACCAATATACTCTGAATTATTATGTCCAAAACAACCAAAACAGTCCGGGGTGGTGCAAGAACAATTGCCAATGAAGTATTAAAGTTTTGCGAAGCTGAAAAATAATGGACCGATATTACCATCTGACAGCTTGACAGATAGAGCGGCCGCAGCGGAGTTCGCTGTTACCCGACCAAATTTATATTGAAGGCTCTGACACTGGTCACCGGACATTCAGTACATTATGTATTGTGTAATACATTCACAACCTGGCAACTTCTGTTTCGCGACAGGCGCGCCCTCCCTCGCACGCCAAGTTGTGGTGGCACTCTAGTACAAAACATTTTGCTTATTTGAATTTAATATAAATACGATCATAAAAAATAGTTATAAATGCCCTCATTTTTGTTCTCTATTATTCTTAAATATGTTCACATTCATCTTATCGTATTCAATATTGATATGTAGAGAACATCTTCATTGATCAATATAAAATTATGGCGTTCCCAATCTAAATGATAATTTTCAGTGTTTTCACATCAAGAGGGTATATGTAGGCAAATAATCTAATTTGAGGTAAAAATTCTACTGCCATTGAAAATGATCATCATCGCATCAAGACATTCTGTTTTTTTCAAGAGCAGCGATTAATATACTATTTTATCCGAATCCACCACACAATATAATGGAGTTCAAAATGATACATTCACACATCTTCTAATCCATGTTCGACGATTTTTGAAACTTTTAATTTGATTTGCCCAATCATGTTGGGTCTTGCGAGTTCATCTTAATCCAGTTCCCTATAACACGCCCCATATTCTCTTCTCAATTAAAAATTCCACATGCTTAAATCATCTTAATGTGTTGATTTTTCACTCGCATTCATGTTATTGTTTATAGGTTTATACATATCGCACCCTCGCTCAAATAGTGTCACAACTCAAAAAAATAAAAAATCAATTTTATTGCACCATTTGTTTCACAATACTTCAAAATCTTGTCTCAGAAAGTGTCATGTGTATATAGTTCAATTGTTTGTCCCTAGAGGGTACTAGTGTCATTGTAATATTAGTCAAAATTATAAACATACCAGACATAAACATTTTTTTTTTGATTTGTGACACTATTTGAGCGGGGGTGCGATCTATTATTAAATCTACATTACTTCTGCTTATATTTATTTTTGTAATGTAACCGGATAAACGTCTGTCAGAGCACATGAAAGGGACCGGAGATAGAGAGATAGATAGGGTGCGCGGTTGTTATTACAAAATCACGATCTTGTAGAGCTAATTTGTAGTGTTATATTGAATAATTTGTGTGGATAATTAAACCAAGAGCATTCCCATTACTTTGGATCCCAGATTTCCAGACAACAAGACCTCTTCAATTCAATAATATGCAGGATATCACAATTTAAAAAAAAATTGTGCTATTGGTATAATTGAGAATAATAAATCAAACCTTTTTCGGATTTCTGCCATGCAATAAAATGTTATAATATCCAAACCACCTTACCAACTACAGTGTACATCTACAGAAAATATATATTCCAAGTTTGGTACTTTGTTTGGACAGCCAGTAGCACAATTACTAAATATGAGAATGTGAAATGTCCAGTTGAGAGTCAATCACAAATACGTTGCATATTTGCATACAAATCCACATTTGTTTTAAAAAATATGACAAGTGCTACTAAAATATGGACTTTTGTTTTCTTGTTACCTCCTAAACTACTAGGAGTTTTAGTATTATTGTAATACAGTTTAAAAAATAAAATTATTAACAGAATTTTGATGTATCGTATGTACGTACCATGTTTCTAAACTTCAATTTTATAAATTATCTCTTGACCACGAGAATCCAGTCTTCTTAACTTATTCTTAAATTGACAACTGCGAATTGTCCCCAATTTCAGCAGCGATTCTACCTTCAATGACAGGTAAAAAGAATATGTACTTGTGTTAGAAATTATATGTACTTCTTTGGCATACATAAAAACCAGGTAATGTCAAGGCATGTTCTGCACCGAAAAGAGCACTCAAGATAATAAACACAAAATAGAATTTCCATCAATGACAATTCTCCTATAATGAGTTACTCGTGAAAATATTCCATTTCATGATATGCGCGCATTTTGTTGCATCCTAAAATTTCACTCTAAACGCGCCCGAAGAAGTAAAACTTCAAAAACAACCTTCTTTGCATACTCATTAGTTTGAAATTCATGGGACCCAAAAAAACATTTCGTATTATGCGGATCCCCATTAATTCGAAATCAAGGTGCCAAAAAAAATTCAGAATAGTGTCTTTTTCTTGCAATATTTAAAAGAAATCATTTCGAAAACGTAATATTTATTATGCCAACAGAAAGATCACAACATATTTGTTGTTCCACCTGTGAAAAAAATCTAAATATTTTTTTAATTTCGTAAAATTTAAAAAAAAAATTCAAATTATGTGAACTAATATGTATTGAATTATGGCGCAAAGGGGTAAAAATTATTTTGAATTACGAATTACAGGGTTTTCTAATTATCGGGGTTAATCTACTATGAAATTAACATTTTAGGACTCGTGGCCTTAAAAAATTATGAATTAAGGCGAATTTTGCATTATAAGGATTAGAATTAACAAGGTTTTACTGTATGTATTCAACATTTGGATGGTAATTCAATTGCTTGGTCATTACTTTAATGTTAATTAACAACACGGCTGCGAGACAAATTATTCCCAGTGACAAAAGGACATCCGTTATTCAGATGCAAATGTGAGAAAATTTTCAAACGATTTATGTTTTTAATTGGTTGCAGATTATAATGCAAAGGAAGTGGTATAAGATTGTAACGCTATTATCAACGGTAAAAATTTACAAGCCAAGCCGCTTATCATCTTCATTCAAACAATGGAATGTGAATTGAGATTGTGAAATAATAGATGGAAAACTAATTATTAAAGTAATTAGGCTAATAAGTTGTTTATAAAACTGAAGGCCTTATTGGAATATTACAATCAATCAAGTGTTGACTGTATCCTCTGTCTCCATCTCTCTGCAACGTCACATCATCGGTAATGAACCTGTCAGATTACATGTATTTAATTTACTATCACATAATGTACATAATAGTAAATACATCTGAAAATTTTTTAGATATCTCAACATAACATTTTAGATAACTCAACATAACATAAGGCAACATTGACATTGTGCATATAACAGTGAATGCATACAACATTTTTAATGAGATGTATAAAAAGAGTAATATGTCCGATGCTGAGATGAAAGACTTCATAAATCTTTACATGAGGGATAATTACGAGTCTAAAGATGGTTTGGAGGAGTAAGATGATAACGAAGCGGATATTGATACAATTAGAGCCAGATTTGATGGTCCAGAAGCTGAATCGGATGTCGGAGATGACAAAAATTCTTACTGCCTATCATTAACGATATTGGATATGACAATCAGCTTATCACTGATACTTTTTGACAATAAATAGTTTGAGATCAACATTGCAAGATGTAGCTGTACAAAATATAAATCGCAAGACGTAGCTATTCTAATATTAACTTTCTGAATTCGTGAACTTTATCATGAATAAAAATTATTCTTTTCATTCAAGTACCATTAGACTTCTCCATCCCATCACAAGTAAAGGTAATAAAATAAATAATTTTGAAAGTTTAGAAACAGGGTTCAAAAAATCCGATTTTTATAATAAAAATCAAAAAATCCGATTTTTATAATAAAAATCAAAAAATTCGATTTTTATAATAAAAATCAAATAATCAGATTTTTTGATATACAGGGTTATTTGGAAAACATTAATAACCTCGCAGGACTATATTCCTGCCTTGATTATGAGTCGAAAATGTTAAAGCTATCATGACCTAATATCGAATTCGAAGGATTTTATTTTTTTATTTGACTTGTATTGAAGGGAATGAATTTTTCGTATTCGATATAAGTTACTGTAATGATAGTCCAACGTTTTACAAAAAATAAGTCAGAAATATTGAAAAAAAATGCAAACTTTGATGTCGCATATCTCCTTAACTATTGATATTAGGTTATAATAGCTTGAACATTTTCGACTCATAATCAAGGCAGGAATATAGTCCTGCGAGGTTATTAATGTTTTCCAAATAACCCTGTGTATCCGATATATATCAAAAATTGGATACATATCTAAACTTTTTTTTCTCCTTTTTTGCACATGTCGATTGATACAAACTCACAATAATTAGGAAATTTATTTTTTTATATGAATTATTATTTATTAAATAAATGAATTGCATACTGAAAAAAGCTAATATATGCAATTATTATGTACAAGTCATAAAAGTTGCTCTTTCTAATGTAGTGTTATGGGTGTTTGTTTCTTTGTGTGAAATAAATAACGGATTATATGAAACAAGTTAACTTGTTGAGGGCCTAAAAATTCCAAAGCAACATATAGGCAAGGGCCGTAAATTTTCTGAATTTTTTGTGATTTTTCTTTTTACGAAAAAACCATGAAAACATGCGTAAATTAAAAAAAAAACACACACATTCATATTCTTTTATCGTAAGTGTCGAAATGCAATGATTTTTTTATCATTTAAGTAAAAAAAAAAATCTTTTTTTGAATTTCCATAATGTTGCCAGCGCAACATTTTCTGAAAAATAATAATAATTTTTTATTTGTTTATTAGAGACAACACTACTATTAATAATAATAATCTTCTTCTGTGTGATATATTTTGTTGCACGGCACGGCACACGACGGGACATCGCACTCATAACACATAAATATGATACACTTTCACACACACACATATTTCAAATAAACGCAACAAAATTGCGTGTATTTTTGTTAATAAATCACTATTAGTATTCAATTGAATCATAAACCAACAAAAACTGACAAATATCGCAAAACATATCGTATATATTTGTATATACGTGTACAAATAAATCGAAAATCGAAAAAAATAAATCGTATTTCCCGCGCACATTGCGCGTGACCTTGACGATGGAATGTTTGAATTTCGATTGCACAACACGCGATCGTGGCGCCATCTATGACAATTCTATACGATTTTGACGGCAGAAAAACTTCTGTTTTGATTGTTGATTTAAAATATAATCCGTGATGTTTTTGAATTGAAAATGGAACGACAGGTCACAACAGGATTTCTCTATTGGGAAAAAATTACATTTTTCAAATTCGATACGCGGCCGTCGATAAATAATTTATTTTGTGCCTGTCGGATATATCCGACGCGGCCCCTGGGGACAGTCGCGCTCCGTCGGATATATGCGACGCGGCCCCAGGCTCATTAAACTAAAAAATTACCGTAGCACTTTTTAAAATACAACTAGCTCCATCTAGTAACGACCGCAGATATTTAAAAAAACAACCTGTAGCTTTTTCTAAAATAAAACTAGCGCTATCTATTAACATTTGCAGAAAGTTTTCTTAGATACATATCAAAAATAAAAATTGAGCCATAAATATCGTGATATATATCCTCAAACCATGTTTAGAAATAAAAAGAAATTTGAATTCAGGTATTAATATGCATAACAATATAACACTCACAAACTGCTTTCCTCTCTTAATATTCCCGACACAACCACCTCTCCACCAGTTACTACGTCTCCTTTTATCAGTCCCCAATTAATTATTTGTATTCCTATATTCTATTTATTATATTTTCATATAGTTAATTGATGTCAATATTTATAAAGTATATAGGTATATGTTTAACAACAATCTAATGTTAGGTTAAAATATATTTTTTTCGCTTTAAATATCACGTAATTATGCCCACCTTAATATCTTTCACTAATGACACCTTGTGTGCACTCAAATATTTCCTAATGTACATATTGTATATTAAGCAAAAATATCAAACCAACATATCAAATGTTAAAGAATTCTAACGTAATAAAATGTCATTAGTAATAAAAAGAAAACACTTGTTTACACCACGATTTAATTAATAAATCAACGTATTTCGGGACCAATGCATGCATTAAAATTGGAACATAATAAACAAAAAAGAAAATGTAAAGAGGTTGAATAACTTATTAGGAACTAATGTGAAAACAAATTTAAAAGGGGAATTCTTGAAAAAAATATATAAAAAAGGACGGTTATTTATAATATGCATTGATTTCATTTGTTATTAACATCTAATTGAAACACGTTGATTTATTGATGAAATATTAGTGAAATAGTGTCTTCTTTACTCCCTTTATATTAACTCGTGGCGTCTGCTTGCTTGCCGTCAACAAAAACTTTGGATCGATGGATTTTTGACCCTTTTCCCGTGATCCAATCGAGCTGAAACTTGGCAAGCAGACTCGTGGCGACGATCAAGAAGATCTATCAAATTTTCGTTTAAAAAAATTAATAATTATAGTATAATTTCGGATTTTTAGAAATTTTATTAGTTTTTTCAAATTGGAATAATTAGAAAAGTTTGATTAGCAACGGCGGCCCGATAACGTCGCGGAATATTTTCTAAATTTGGATTACTCCGTCGATATACATAATAGGTACTTCACTACCAATGTCGAAAATCTAAATTGACTGACAAAATGTTTTTAGGATTTGATCTTCAAAGCATGAAGTGTCTTATCAAAGCTCAAAACATCTGACATTTTATAGTATAGAGTATAGTAAAAACTTGGTTTTTATGGCTTACTTTTTTTTTATTATTAAAATAATGTTACCATAAAATAATTTTTCTAATATTGAAGAAGCAATTGTATATCATTAAAACTATAAATTCTTGATTTATTAGTGCAATGAGTAAAATTTTCTCTGTAGGATTTTGTTGGAATAAAACATGTTGTTAATGTTATTTGCATTTGTTTCGTGGTTTAAATTTGAAAATTTCAAATCGTTCTACATCTTTTACAACACCACAAAATGCATTGAATTAAATAAATCTCAAACAAGGTTACACAATCACAGTTAAAATAATGGATTTGCCCATCAGCAGTTACTGGAGATGTAAGCATAGAATTTCTTAGACAAAAATGCGTAACATGTCTGAATTTTGGAAGAAAAAAGGATTCTCGATTGTTTGTCCACAATGTGTCTGAAACATATACTCAATTTATTTTGTACAAAGAGTGGATAACTCAAGAGTAGCTGATGGTGACTGTAAGGGTGGTAAACTACAAAGAGTCTGATCTTAGTGGACCGGCCAGATCATAGAAGCTACTGGCAGTTGGAGGGGATATCCGAGCTGCAGAGGGAACTGACTTGAGAAGGCTATAATTAAAAAATAACACTCAATA
This sequence comes from Agrypnia vestita, assembly GCA_016648135.1. Taxonomy (NCBI): domain Eukaryota; kingdom Metazoa; phylum Arthropoda; class Insecta; order Trichoptera; family Phryganeidae; genus Agrypnia; species Agrypnia vestita. Next base: position 132,553 of record JADDOH010007983.1, on the reverse strand, counting down.
TTTCAAGATTATTTCATTCTGGGTAGCTGTGCCCATGAATAAAATTTTCATTAGTTATCCTCATTGTGGCTAATGTCCATGACCACAAATATCCTGCAGATAACCTTATAAATAATACGGACTGAACATGTTTCTAGTGTTATATGTGTGCGGATTAATCCTAATTAAAATTGTGAAGGTTTTGACGGCTGATCAGAATCTTTCGGTTTGAGTTTTCTGCCATGTTTCCATCAAAGCAGATCCCGTTGCGGAGTCCACTTTGATGCGTTGTTGACAAACAATTGATTGTGTTATTGTCAACACATCAGCCCTGAGGGAATAATTGCTTGAGTTCTTTTGCAGTAATTTATAATCTCTTCTTGTACCTTTCCGAGCACATTGCTTGAAGGCAACTACCAGTGTTCAAGAAGACAGACCACCATGCAGACGCAGACGCAGAGAGGGAAAACAATAATCAAGTTAATTGATTATTAACAGCGGCTTAATGTGAAGAATAGTATTAATTTGGAGGGTGATAATTGATTTTGAGATCAATTTTTATTTTAACACATGCTGAGAGACAAATTTACTGAAGTTGTTACTTTGCAAAAACACCAAGCTTGTGTAAATCATGTTTTTTATTATAACCTCACCAAGAATCGAGCCCGGAACCCTTGGTGTGAAAGATAGTGTCATGCCCACTAGACTACGAGGGCTGCTCTTTTCTATTTTACAAATTCCTAACACAGCGCAGCCACGATTATATGGTTATCAATGTACATAAATAAAATTTCACTCCCCAGCAGTCATGGTTAAACTGTTATTTTAACCGGTTATTTACGGTACAGTTATTTGGGATTTGTATCTGATTGTATCGATAACTGACAACTAAGATATAAATGTTGTCTTGTACCGATGGTTGCCCGTTGCATTGGTAAAAATTAGTTGCCAATCATCAAACAGCTACAAATCTCAAATAAGTGTCACCAATTAAAATACCATCACTATTCCCCACCCCCCATTGAATATTGTCTCTAATCCAATTTATTGTTAACCTCACAAAGTTATTACAGTTTTGTAAAATAAATGGTATTTAACATGTGGAGTTAAATAGAAGTACAATAAATTCAAAATGCATTAACAGCTAAAAATATTCTTAAAGCATTAACAAGCTGCTGTTTCTAATGCCAGTTAATGATAATATAAGATTAAGATTGTGCACACAAGATTACAATGTATGTGTGTGTGAACAAAAAACCAGCTAGCAGCTAAATAATTTTTTTCCTTCTGATTGTCGGTTGTATAACAGCATTTTAAAAGCACACGTAATTTTAGCACACCATCTCACTCGAGGCGGCCATTGTGTAGCATCCGGTCAAACAGGTTTGTGGTCTGTATTGGGAGGCTGTAGTTTATTTATTTGTGCACTCCGAAAAAACAAAAAACTGCACATTTTTCAAGGTTCTTTTAAAGTGATTGGCATATTTTGTGTCATTTGCCGCCCAATTTTCCTCAATTGGGCAGAGGCCTTGTCATTTAATTGATTAAACTTATTTCAGATTTTTTTATTATCTCTGCTACCTGTGAGTCATGCATGATACATGTGAAACTGTTAACAATCGAGCTACCATTAGAACTAATACTCTAATAAAGATGTCTCATAAAAATATTTAAATTCTTTATTTTTAATACATTAATAACCATGTAAAAAAAATTAATTGCTGAATGAGTTTGAATCTTCTGTGGGCCGGTTGTTTCACGTTTGATCAAAGTAAAAGTTCGTTTAAAGCATAGATTTTTGCATTCTCCACCAATCAAATGATGTTTCCGTAAAAGCTATGCTTTAAACGAACTTTTATTTTAATCATTTACAGACATCAAAATACTTTATAGTATTAAAAATAAAATAAAAAAAATTGGATTCCTTGCAATAGGACCAAGTTTTAGAAACAAAATTCACTAGTAATAGATCGCCCTCATGTAGTTATATTTTTTATTTGACACAAAATCTAAATATACCAAACATTTCATGGTGGCTTTAGTAGTCTTTTTTCTTGAGTAACTTTTTTTGATTGACGACGGCCATAAGTGTCTTTTTACAAATGAGAAAACAAATATTGACGGTTACAGCAGTCTTCTCAACGTACATGTTAAACAGATAAAGCAAGAAAAAGAATATAATTTGTGTATAGTTTGGGAAAGTCAACAACTCTGTGGTCCAAAGGAACAACCGAATGAGTCAATAAAATTGAGTTTTGAGTTAAGTTTGCAGTTGTTTAGATACATATCTAGCGAGGAAAAATTACACGCGTCAGAAAATAAAACAAAATGCGACTTTTAAAAAAAAAAAAAACACTAATTATTTAAAAAATTTGGCAAGAAACAACGACATTGGTCAACTTGGTTGAACGTGCAAAAAAATAATGTTTTTAAGAGATATTTCATAAACAAACTTAATTCCAAAATTTTGTTTTGGCTCTCCTGAAACCCTGCTTCAATTGTTACTTTCGCCCACAGAACTGATTGTAAACCTTGGCAGCATTTCACTGATTACAGTTGGCAATACTGTGCGGTTTTATTAGAATCATTCGATTGTCAAGAGTAGGGGATCAATAAAATAAAACACGGGATTATTGACCTAAAAATGAAGAAACATTTATTTCTGTATGTCTTTTGTATAATTTATAAACAGAATGAATCAGTGTGGAGTAATATAAGATAGCAGAGCACGCGAGGTACTGAATCCACCAGCAATATGAATAGTGTACACGTATAATGCATGTTATCTTATTTACCCATAAAATGTATAATGTTTACCAAACTAAAACACTATTACACTCAACGCCCCCGCACACTGGCCGCGCCGCACTCCGCAATCTCGCATTCTTCTTCAATGTTTTTTCCAAGTATTTTTTAAATATTTTTTCCTTAATTAGTCTAAGTTTGGATATTTTTGAAAACAAAAGAACATTTACAATACAACGAATGAAGAAGGTGTGAGACGTCAGCGGCCCCGAATATAAAGTTAGGAGTTAAAATGAACAATTAGAGAAATATGGGAATAAGCTGGAGGGCGTCCCCCGCCCCCGCCCCCACCCCCGGAAACACATTATCTTACAAAAAATTTACACAATTAAGATGATACTGCTGGGTACATCTCTCCTCCGTATTCGTACTTTTAATCATACTTAATTATTAAAAATGGTGTTAAAATAATTAAAATTATCTTTATAGTATTCTTTTAATAAAGTAGTTGAATCACTCATTCTGCGTGTGGAGCAGAGGGGGAGAAACACACACACTTATAATATACACTTACAGTTTGCACTCTGGAAAACCAATCTGTTATAGAGTCTATTAGAGAAACACCGCAAAGTTGGAAATGGTCGGGTGTGACTGGCCTCCTCACAAACACTAGAGAAATGCAGGTCCAATATGATGTTAATGTGTGTCATGAATAATGTGTTTTTCTTTTTTACAACAATCTAAGCGTTGCTAACTCACTTCGATGTCATCATGGTGACGAATTCTGCAACACAAGCGTAAAACAGGGCATTAGACAAACGTCGCTTACCCGCTGCGGACACGACACGGTACAACAGACATGCCACTACGACAAGCTACGATAGTAATCCATGCTGTCTTGCTGTTTCTCTAAAATTACAAAATAAGCTTAAGAAATAACAACATTACTCGATTAATCAAAACCAACCATCTGCGCATTTCACATTACATGTAGAACCGTGATGGAGAGATCGAGACATGGAAATGAACCATTCCTTAAATGCGTTCATGAAAATATCAAGAGTGATTCAAATAAACTACATCTTCCAAATTTCCTTGCTCAATTCATGAAAGAAAAGATATCCGCGAGTGACGGAACGGTGGTCTAGAACGAAGCACTTTCACAACATTTGGAACAACACAAAAGGAAAAGGTTCAACATTAAATGGTTAAAGAGACAGAGCTCGAATGCCGCCAATATTGACCCATGACTATCGTGAAAGAGTGAGATTGTGTGGTGTTACAGTATTCGAGCGCTGCGCTTGAAGGGTAGCGAGGGATCATATATGTACACAGCTAGTCGGGACAGGACTCGGGAAAAGGAATTAAATAACATTCCCTTCAAATTAAGCGCAATGAAAACTGTAGAAGGGACAGTGTGTTCGAGAGTATTATATGTACAACGATTCAACAGCTTTGCGGGAAGTTTGAAGGGAATGTAAACATCGAGCAGAATGGGGGAGCATACACGACTGAAATGCATTTCCTGTCATGACAGACAGCAGGCAGACTTGGTGAACATCTCTAATGCATAAAATGAAAGAACGAAAAGAGTGGAAAGCTTCCACGGCTAAGACAGGTGTGATGTTACCGAGAGTGACTCAGGGTGGTGGTGTAATGAAACCGGGGGACAGGATCTAGAGATTTTCATTTTGTGCATCAAACTGAGTGGTCTCCAAGTGGCGGGCTGGGAGAAAAGGGAGGAGCAGCTAAGGGTGAGTTAACAGATCGAGCAGCAATCAATAAGAGTATTATCCAACATATATGAATGGTGTCAGTACCTAGAGTGGTATCGTGGAGCTCTCCAGTCGCTTACCGACCGAGACCTATAAACCTTTCTATCACTATCCTATATCACGATAGGACAGGCCTAGATGGCGCTAGCTAGCACTCGCTGTCGCTTCTCAAGAAAATTAATTGAGCTAGAGCATGGAAATCTGGAAGAAGAGGAGGAACCAGGTCAGAGACTGTACCTTTATCTTCTTCTTACGTCAGAAACATACTTTTGAGATTTTTCAATCGGAAACGAGTACTCATTATCACGAGATTATCTGCAAATATTTTGTTGTCCATCATAACATTCATCTTATCAATTGCAAACATTATAGATGACCATGTAGGGCCTTAGGTCCACACACAAGTAGAATATAGTTGATCCATGTTTTCAGATCATATCAACCAAACCCAACTACATAAACATGTCCACAAACACAAAACAATAAGTAATTTATAACATTCATAAAGATCAAAGTAAACAGGAGACAGCCAACCATAATAATGACTTACATGAAAATATTAATTGTACTGTTAAACATTAACAAAACTACCTATATCAACATCAGATAATTATTGAACACAATTTTAGCGTAAAAATAAATCATTTAAACCTGTACACAAATTCTAAACAGAACATATAAATAAAAACTTATATTTAAAAAAAAATGGGCAGGGCGATCAAAAAAAAAAACTTTGATAAGTAACCCAACGACATCCAGACACCATCAACACAAATGAAGTTGTTGACACACTGTCAAGACCCATCCCTGTTTGACTAATTATACAGACGCATTGACAGGTGCAGTAGCCCACAGTCCAAAATGCACACAAATAGATTCACATTCAAACAAATCGGCAGAAATAGAAGCACACACTCGATACATCGGAAGGAGCGGAAATAAGTGTAAAAAAATTCATTAAAAAAAGGTGAGAGAGATGGCCGTGACCCCCGCCGCGAGGTGCAAACTCGCAAATACTTTCGGTTAATCCAAAGAAGAATGCACGAGCGGGATGGAACAGGTCTGACCAGAATATATATTAGGATGTTGGCCGAGCGCCAGACTCGGACACAATGAAAGATATTTGCAGACACACACACGCCCGCAGCAGACTGCATTGAGATGTTTTATTCTGGCTCGGGGCGGGGAGCAACTGTCGGCGCGAGAGTCTTCGTAAAACTTTGACAATGGCGACGTGACAATGCTCCACAATACAATAAAACAAATCAGGCGCAAAATATTATTAATTGAACATCTAAAAATACATTTTGAAAAGTTAAACCAATCACTTTCACCGCTATTCTTGTAGACATCAATCACGGTGAAGAAAGAAAGGAGCAAACCACAACACCATTTAGAATGATAAAATACATATAAAATCACAAACAATACAATAAACTTTTTAAAAGTATCGAATAACACGGTGTAAATAAAATTAAAAAAAGGGATAACAAAAAAAGCGGTGTAACTGGTTGCGAACCCCGCCAAGTGTGATCGGTGCAATAGCGTATAAATATATCAGCGGTGTCGTATCAGGCTGCCCAAACGTCACAATATGCGTTGTGCGCTAATTGTCCAGTGCTCAATACAACATTGCCACCTGATTGATGCCAGGCAACACTCGCAAGACATGCACATCAAATAAAATCACCAAATGTTGATCTGTAATCTCGTGAACATTGCCGAGTTTGATGCAAATACTTTTTTTTACCATTTGCTTATTTTAGCTTATTTAATTGATGTTTTGTAGAACAAAAGATGCAAGATAAAACTATTGGCGCCTTGCCACAGTGGGTGGTAATAAATACGAGTGTGTGAGGATGAAACACGAGCAGAGACATTAACAGAAGAAGACTAGTTTGTCTTTTTGTTGAGTTTCAACCGCGGGGGGAAACCTTTTGATGTGTAGAATGTGGTGCAACACACTCGCATGCTTATGACAAATGTTCTCCACCAATGGCGGGCCATCGTGTAATTCAATTGCGGCGAAAGGGAAGCTGGTGTGTTGTTGACACCGAACAGGAAATGGTCCCATTGAACGGACACATCAGACGATTTCAAGAATGCATCTTTCAGTGGGGTCAATGGATATACTACTCCTGCGAAGGATCTAATAAAAAATGCAAAGGAATGACTGAATCGCTTTGGAATTAATAGAAATTGTATTCATATAATTGTAAATCCTTTTTGCATTGTTTTACATATATATATACAACCATCTACTAAATAATAACCTATTTAAAAATTTGCTTTGCTAAATTTATTCAAGCGTAAAAATATATATTTCTATAAATCAAATTTCAGATCTTGGGGTTCGATAACCTCAACAAAAAATAATTCCATAAGAGGTAAACAATAATTGCAACATTTCCAAACTGTGAATTATTGTGATCATTACGCAAACACTCATTCACACATGCACCCAACTAACTGATCAGTGACTCTTAAACAAGCAACAGTTAACCGACAGTTAACACTATTCATCCGTGGCCATATATTTATTTAATTATTTTATATTTTATAGCAGACAGAATCTCAGTCAGAAATATACCCTAAAAATAAAATATCAAAAGGTATTTTGGTAGTATGCCAGGTATGGCATATTAGTTGAGCACGTGGAGTATCAACAGATAAATATAATACCATGTATTTTACCAGTTAAGGCAGATTTCGGACCAAAATTCAGACTCACACGATCAATTATTTTGAAAGCAAACACTATATTCAACGCAATGTCGTGTAATTGCAATGACAATTGACTTGTTTTTACCTTCATAATTAACCTGGCCATCCCCGTCAATGTCGGCCTCCCGGATCATCTCATCCACTTCCTCGTCCGTCAGCTTCTCTCCCAGGTTGGTCATGACATGGCGCAGCTCAGCGGCTGAGATGAAGCCGTTGCCGTCCTTGTCAAAGACGCGGAAGGCCTCGCGGATCTCCTCCTCGCTGTCAGTATCCTTCATCTTGCGCGCCATCATGGTCAAGAACTCGGGAAAGTCTATCGTACCATTGCCTGCACGGGAATACAAAAATAATTATTAGCTGGAGCGAACCGATGAAAGTAGAAAGAGAAAATAAGGAATGTTACTTTATATATTTTTTACACTCTCAATTTTTGATAGATATGAGAACAAGATATTGATTTTGTGTTTTTGTTCAATTCAATAAATATCAAAAATAAATATTTTGGGATATACATAAATAAATAATGGAATCATAAAAATGATTGTTATGTTAACTGAAGATGGGGAAGAGATAGATAAACCATAAGTTATCTATAATTAAAGGATGTATTATAGCTATTAAGTATAGTTATTAATGTCCATTATACTAGCATGCAATTGCTGCCTGGGGCCTTGCAATTAATTTTTTATTATATTTGTATTTCAATCTGTCTAAAATATTAATAAATAAATTAAAGATATATAAATTAGATTGTGTATAGCAGTCACAAACCAAGAGAAATATTTATTACTACAATGAGATACAGGACATGGTCATCTGATTGCCTCAGTACATAAGTTATATACATATAGAAGAAAAAAATTTGCAGTAAATATTCAAAATATATTAAATACATCTCAGATAAAATGAAAAATTAATAATTATATGCCATTAATTTTCTTACAAATGTTGCCCAGGAAGGTTAAACTTTTAAACACATGGGCATCTACAATCTGTGACAGAGATAGAGAAAGGAGGAACCATTTTTGGTGACACTTACTTTGTTAACTTAACTTAACTTAAAAATAAATAAATAAATAAATAACTTAACTTAAAAATAAACTGCTTGAAAACTAAATTGATTAGGTTTTTTGCAAGATGTAAATATGAATAAAATCTCTTTTTTCATTTTCTGGTCAGAGCTTGGTTGCTGTTACTGAGCTGAAAACTATTTTTTTTGCGCAGCACACATAAGCTAAGATGCTGTGAATATGAATTTTTAAAAGGGATGTCACCGATTGATGAGATTAAGCAATGTGATTTGAATAATTATTTTTAAGGACTGAATATATTAAGGTCTGCAAATGTGTTATCATGAACATAAATAACAGTGCATTTTGTGTTTATCCGTGAAGATTTTCAAAAATTAGACATAATTTGACTCTTCTGGCTTGTGTTTTCTGGGGCCCTGTTTTTTCGACCTTTCTGGCTGATGTTTCGAATCCTATTGCAGGGTTCATTAGACTGATGATGGAACCCGCAATCGGATCCAAAACGTCGGCCAGAAAGTTTGTAAAAAGACGGCATAATACCCTCCCTCAGAAACCACAAACCAGAAGATTCCGAATGGCACTTTTTCCACAATTATGAAAGAACATTCATAACTTGACCCAGTTGTGGAAAAAGATTTGCCATCACTGATCCATGGTAATGAATATTGAGACACTTTCTAATTATTCCAATAATAAAAAAATGACATAATCCAATATAAAAAGATACATTTCCAAAATTTAAAAAAACCAACATAATTCACCTGCACTATCAAATATTAGATAACATATCAAATGCGATAAGACTGAGTTTTATAGTTAAGAACAATGTTTGCTAGGCTGGGTACTGTTTTAAGAACTATTAGTAATCTGCATACGATACGACACGAAGGCCGAAGGACGCACATGCATAATAAGGCCGAAGGACGCACTTTTTGCACACAAGTTTTTGAAAACCAAAATCTATTTAAAAGAAAAATCATTTTGATAAAACAATATATAAATTCAAGAGTCAATGACCATTGGTCAATGTCAAAAGTATTTTAGATACATGAAGAGCTAAAAAAAATTTAAAGAGTATCTTAGAGAAAGAACACCAGTCGGCCTGCAGAGGTCGTTACATCCACAGGCAAAGAAGTCGACCTCGGAGTCCCTGGCCACTAGACGGAGCATGCCCATCACTTGGAGACAAATGTCTCTATGGTGTGGTAATAAATATCATGCAAGATACCAGGGCGTGCAGTGAGAACAAGAAGCATGACTGCTAAGAATATATTTTGAAAAGAAACCAAAATACGAGATACATCTCGTAATATTCCTATCACAATAATAGGCATATTATTTTTTCAATTGGTTGAGCAACTTTGTAGATTGACATTTTAAAAAATAAATTTTATTATTTGTTTTAATTTATAATTAATTAATTAATTAATTAATTACACCTACATGTTTCGGAAAAAATTTTCCACCGTAAGGATGTTTTATCAATTATTTATAATATTATTTTTAAACATTATTGCTGAAGTTCTTGATTACACAAAATTATTGGAAATTTTTTTAGAATTGGACTAGCAGTTAAATTTAATTGATTATTAATAATTTGTTTACTTTTACATGCTGTACTAATTTCTAATGATTCTAAATTATTCAATTTCAGGCCAAAATTATTTGTAATATATATATATATATGCAAAATAGAAGGTCTTTAATTTTTCATTTTGATTTTGACATTTATAAAACACCCCGATGATGGAAAGGTTTTTCCAAAACATGTAGGTGTAATGAATGAATATAACAAGTAGATTAAAATAAATAATAAAATGAATTTTTTTAAGGAATTCATATTTTAATATTACATAATATTCTGTCAGATAAATATTTAATTTCGATTTTTTTTCCAAATATGTTTAAATAAAAGTCACGCTTCTTGTCCTCACTGCACGCGCCTACAAGATATAATATACAAATATAGTTGTGGAAGGTGACTGAGAAATAAATCCACGTTCGTCAATGGGGACGCGAGTTGATAATGATTATTTACAAGTGCTCATCGAAAAATACCTGCGAAGATCTTGGCAAGCGTCCAAATTGTCGTGTCATGGAACGAGCAATGCCTACATTTTCTTTACTTATACAACATACCTACATAAATGAAAACTGCATTAAAAATCATTTAAATTACTGTTATGTAATTCCACTGTTTGATCTAAAGATGTGAAATGTTTAATCATAAGCAATGTTTAATCATAAGCAATATTTAATCTATAATATCTGGTCCAAGGTATGTCGGGAAACACAACCTTACTGTTGAATGATAATACAGACCTTGTGGTATCCACACTTTTCCCTTCATAAGTCAATAAGATGAATGGCATTTAATCAATATATTATAATATTAAAAGAAAAAATGTTGCGCATTTTAAAAAGCATGATACAAGACAAAACAGACTATAGCTAGACCGTATTCAAGAGAATGTGCGCAAAAAAATGTTTGTGTTGTTACGATGCAAAAAATGAACACAAAAGAAGATTTTCTAGTAAGTAACTTTTTTTAACTAAAAAATAAAATATATATTTATTTGGAATATCATATTGAGGCTTGTAATACGAGCTTGCCAGGCAACTTTCCCCCACTTTCTTCTTACGGGACAAAGCTAGGGAATGGTCTTTTGATTGTGGTCGACCTGTAATTATTCCAGTCACGCTCAAGATGTATGAATCGAAATTCTTCATTCTTAGGTGTATTAGTCAAAATAAATAATTATCAAACCAGTACATAGGAGCGACCAATTAAAAATACTATTGCAATTGTCTGGAGAGGCTGATTATACTTGGCAATATTGAAGGTAAGCTTACAAGGTGATCCCATAATAGATAAGTGACGAGAACTTCACTGTATGCAACAAAAGATACCGAGATGATCGTCAGGGCAGTAACGGGATGATATTCAGGGTTACAACGCTTAGCAATGGACAGAGAATATACAATTTTTGTCTAGGGATGATTTTCAAGAGAAGGAAATAAACAAATAGGGCCTCTAAAGAATAAACAGTACCCTTTTGATTAATTCGTTTACCTATTTTTTGATTTCCAGTATTGAATGAATAGATTTGCAAAAGGTAGAACAGTGGCTAACATTTGACTACAGTTACATGTAACAGCGATTTAAATCAATTTAAACCATTGCTGGAAATTAAAAGAAATTTATCTGGAAAACAGAAAATTATGGTCCTGTCCCAACAAACTGGATAAGTCACTGAAGTGATTAATGGTTGTGTGTACAGACACTTGTATCAAATTAATGTAGCGCTCCAAGCCGTAGTACTCAAGTTTATCAGAAAAAATATGCAAATCCATTTGGTGTCTGTAACGACCTTGTACCAGATGAGAGAGAGAAGAGCAGTGAAATATATCTGCTCGACAGCTGGAGCAACAGAGACAGATGTACTAGTGAATGAATGAGATAATGTCTCTCTCAAACTAATGATTTATTCTAAAATTAAAACAATACATCCAAAAAAATTCTACAAATCGAAATAATTTAATGGAATTATAATATTTAACATAGGTAGTTCGCATTTATTTTGAAACAGTCGTAAATTCGGAATAGAAAGAAAACATTGAATTTTCATTTAGACTTGTACACTTGTTTTTAGAAGTGAATAAAAGTTTTCCAGAAGCAGTGTGTGGGCGGCGTCACCAAAACTGAGAGATTAATGTGCCTCTTAAAAATCGCCAACTCGGCGGCGAGCGTGAGTAATGCGGACAATCACATTGGTCACACGTCCGACCGGTGTGTCATGTCATAAAGTACCGGTGCAAGGTGGCAAGGTGGAATGGAGAAGCCTTAAAAGGCTTCAAGTTTAATCTCACCACTGCTGACATATGGGCATAATTAATTGATATCGATCAGATACATTCATATCAACGTTGCTGGTTTATATTTTTATTTATTGAAAATGTTGCTTATTCCATTAGAGCTCTGAAAAAAATATAGTTCGTCACTTATTCTAAATTTAGGTCCAAGACATCCGTGGCCTTCCTCTATGTAAACTATTACAATAGAAAAACTGGTGGATTTGAGGTATATTAATATAATTATAGCCATGAACATAATTTTGTTTTAATCATAACCTTTCTCGAAACTGCAAATCATTAAGAATTATACTAGCCATTATTACGTCCTGAGAAAAATCACAGGACATAATTATAATAAATAATAATAAACATGCATGATCATGTCAAACTATAATTATCTAAGTTGTAATTCCAGCAAGTTATGGTCTGATAGACAACAAAATTATTACATTTAAATATCTTAACACTATATAATAATGAGATCACATCCTGTCTATTTTTTTAGTGTTTGGGTAACAATCACATCAAATATTATTTTCAGAAAGTCAATTCTGAAGTATAGTGCATTGTTTCTAAATATTAGAAAATCAAGACAGAGGTCACTAATTGCCTTCCAGATATTTAAAAATAAACCAGGTTAAACCGGTTTTGTAATGTTACGAAAGAAAAATTTCCACAAGCCTATGAATTATGCCTGTGAGCAAAACAAATTGATTATGAAGTGATTAGTTATTAATTTGAAGAAAAATATGAAGATTAATTTAATGTACTTGAAATATTTTATCAATCCAGGAGCCTCATAGTAAAAGTGGCAAGGTCAGCGACAAATGAACTTCAAATAATTATTCATTAAAGCAGCTATGCGTAGGCGTACTTATGTCTGCTCACGCGAACACCAGCCATGTGTCGGAGTGCTTGTATCCGTCCATATTATCAATCTGCATTAGTCACAACTACATTAGGGCTCCAACAACTCGCATTATCTTGACCTTAGAGCGAAACAAAGTGGACACATCTGTGAGGGAATCTCACGTGTGAAGTGTGCAAACTTGACATTTCTAAGAGTAATGAGTCATGTTATCATGGTTGAATACCCTTTGCGGGAATGGAAGATAAGTCAATGTGAGACTGAATGTTACAACCTAAGCAGAATCTTTCATATATCACTTTTACTGTTTTGTTATTTAAGCCTAGGTATACCTATATATTTTATCTCTAAATGCCAACAGATACCATTTTGCTGTCTTAGATCCATTATGTGTAAATCCAATAGATAGTATGGAAAATTATTCAGTTGCAAGCAGAGTCATGCCTACAAATGAGATTGAATTTGAGATTGAAGTTCAGTGGCAATCCAAAGTAAATTTTTATCACCAAATTAAACCAATTTTCATAGCAGAAGCATTTAGCTTAGCTTGAGAATACTAAGAATACATATTAATGTGTCACCTCCATTTTTAAAATTCTTTGATTGTTTCTATATGTTCTTGTAAAGTTTTTTGTGTAATTGAAATAAATGTAATTAATTATGAATTTTAAAGAAGTCAAAGAAAGTTAATTATCACAAAGTGAAAATTTTCTATTAAACATATTGACAGTCCGGAAGTAAACTCGGACATCTATCAGAAATGCATTTTTGACTTTTTCTTACCGATTACATGCAAAATATGTACTCTTTTCTGCAATACAACATTTAAAAACATTTTCTAGGGAAAAACAGATGTAAAAGCATGTTGTATGGTCAATCGAAATTGCTTTTCTAGGTGTCTTACTATACGTAGGTACCGTCAATATACGTTTAAATATACACAGTTATGCTCTATGCAAATTCTACAACCATCAGTTGACAATGAGTCGTAATCCGATCTGACAAAAACTGCAGTAAACCTTCCTTTTTCCTTGTTAATAGACAGCTGCACAATGAGTGTATTGAGTTACAAACAGATGCTCGACAAATGTGATCTCTCGTCCTGGCTCCGTATATTCAAGTGCATGTTTATTTACCCGTCCGCGAGTCAACATGTGCATAAGATTTACACTAAATATACCAAGCACCAGAAGCCGCCTGTCTACACTGTTTGATTGTTGAGAAACGTGCTTCAGGCGAATTACATACAATTTTCAACACTTTGATAGGCGGATCAAAAGGATGCGAGATATTATTGATGTTTGATTCAGTGTTATTGACATACAGATCCTCTGAGAAATTGTACATATTGATTTTGAGTGACACAAAGCCAAACAGGTTGAGATACGTAAAGCAGAATCGTTGAGATGTTAAATTTCCCAAATTTAAAATAACAAGATACGTAATGCAAATGTTAATAATTTAAGTATCAAAAATAACTAGCAATTTTCATCATTGGTAATTCCTAACCATGGCTAATCATTAACAAAAAAATCGGCTTTAAGATTTCACATGCTTCTTTAATTATATTATTATTAATCGAGTCAAAATTTTTTTAACTCTTAAAAGACTGCTAAAAAAATACCTTCGGGAACGGTGGTGTAACACAGCGTTACCTGATTAAAAATCGGCATAGTTTTTAATATGTGATAAAATATACATATATACGATACAAATAAGACTTTTTAAAGGTCCCTTTATATAATTATATATTTGCATTATTTTACATATACATACATATTTGCATTATTTTAGTAAATAACTACAAAATCATGGCATATCGAATTGCGTGCGCTTCCGCTGACGTACCATTACCAACTGAATTCAATGACGAATCTACCATACTCTTTCAATATTGTTTTCGCTTTCAACGAAACCCAAGCAACCGCCATCTCTGTCCTACATGAAATGTGTGGTATTGTCGTGCTCTTTCTTGCTCGATTTAACTGCCATGTGCAATATTCTGCTCTCTTTTACACACTGACCGAAAATACGAGAGTAATGAATAAATATCTTTTAATTAAAAAATGCGTACATTCGTAACAGTTTAATTAAGTCATTTTGGTGTGAAAATGTCTATTCGATGACAAAAAATGTGACATTTTGTAAATAAGGTAGATATTCATATTTTCTATGACATGTAGACCTACGTTACATCACCGACATACAAGAGTTAACACCAACCAATTTAATGAATAAAATTTCTTGAATTTAACGTAGAAAGTCAATTATACAATAAAAAATAAGTTAACAATCATTCATCACTAGCTCTATATTCCACCTTCAGAATTAAATAAAAAATATTTTTAACAAAAATGAAGTTTGAAAAAATAATGTCGATTCGGATTTGTAGGGAGAACATAAAGGGTTAAATGAGATGGCAGATCAGGCTGGTCAGCAAGACTAGCCGAAATACCGACCAGTATTTTGATCAAAATCTAACAAAAACTACACTAAAACTCTCTGCAGTAGGTAGTATTTCTGTCAAATCTCTTTAAATGTAACAATCAGTTCTGGTGAAAATATTAAACTCTAACCACAGATTACCAAAATATATAGACATGAACTAACATAATATTGGTCCACTATCTGGCTTCAATATTTTTGACCTATTTGAAAAAATACTACGCTTGTAAATTTTTAAACAATCATGAAAAGGCCAAACTAAATAGTATTGAAAAAATCGTCTTTGTATGTCGCGCTTCATTACAAAAATATATATTTTATATAAAGAGACCCTGTTGCGAAAGAAAATTTTAAAAAATGTAAAAAAAAATATGGTTTACTTACTATGAGAATTTACTATGCAAGAATAAATACTTCACAAACTGCAATATAAATGCCTTAAATATACATGAGAGGGGGGACGTACTATGACCCAATCCCTCACCTAAAGAAGGGGGTTTAGTTCATCTCGGTGCAACAATATACTCAGCGACTGCAAAGCATCACAACGATGAAGAAATGCTATGTTTGGAATCGAACGACTCCAATGCAAATGAATATAAATAATTTTACTCATAAATTTCAATTTCATTAGATCATCTCCAAATATAATACTAATGGTGGCTGGCTGGCGTCCTGACCAACAATTGTCATGGCGAAACCAATTTCTTTATTGGTAGAAATCAATTCAATGCGGCGGAACAATAATTGTTAGTCGAGAAACAAAATTTGGGAAACCATTTGTTATTTAAAAATACAAGAAATTGACAAGCAAAACTAAACGTCTCTAGCGGACAATTTGTCATCAAAATAAAAAATATGAAGAAATTGACAAGCAGAACCAAAAAATAATTAACATAAATGAGGAATTATTTTGCATCAACGCTAGTATGACAGGTGTAGTAAATTGGTTTTTGCGTAGTTCAAAGGTGCATAAATAGTCTGTAATATATTAAGTGTTCATTTTTTAAATCCAACATAAACAAAGTTATGCTGTTACATGTAACATGTCCTCGATCTGTTTGGCCTTAGAAGATATATTAAAAAAAATGTGTTTGCTTTACAAACAGGTGTGGTTTAATGAGTAAACATAATAAAAGAACAGAACTAATAGGATCCAGTTTGTAAATGAAACAAAGCTAAATAAACTGCAACATTAAACGGGAGATTTCGTTTACAGACATTAATTGTCTAGTATTATTATTTGCACGGCTCGGCTATGGTTTGTTACGCATCTACGGCTGGAGAGAACTATGTTTTGTATCTTCTTATTAATTTTGAATGAGTAATCTACTGTTGCATGAAATAATTAATTACATCCTATTAGAAACCCCAAAGAATCACATCTCTTTGAATACATTTCCATCTATATAGTCTATATCAATTTAATTTTTTTTTAAATCTAGCTTGACATTATCTAGTTAACTAACTTAGTACTTAAACTTGTTTCTCTTAGGTGGTCCACAATTATTCTGTCTTGACACACAACTCGCCTCATCCACACTCATACATCTTTGCCTGCAAGCTCATTGATTGTTAAGGCTCTTCCGCATCTGGTTTTACAGCATCCTCTATTTATGGTGCCATCAATGCTTGCGTCATGCATCTTTTGCACCATTCTCTCTTCATTAATTTGTTTAACATAACAAGACCATCTAAGCGATAAATTATAAATTCGATTCACTGGTAAGTCAAAATATCATGAAAAATATTGTTGCGAACTAAAAAGCACTTTTTATTAATGTATAGGTTATATTATTATAGAAAATATGATTTTAACAATCCAGAGAGCTAATGGATAGGAGGCAAAGCATAATCTAAAAATCAATCCATTTACGGGATAGGACAAAAACTGCTCTAGCGTAATAGGTAATAGTTATTTTACCTAAAAATATACACATACAACTGTAGGAACTTCTCTCTCTCGATAAAATGCCACATATGGGCCATATGATTTGCCCTGAAGGCGAGGACCCTTACCGTCGGCGTCCACTTCGTTGATCATGTCCTGCAGCTCAGCCTCCGTGGGGTTCTGGCCGAGGGATCTCATGACGGTGCCAAGTTCTTTGGTGGTGATGGTGCCATCTCCGTCCTTGTCGAACAATGAGAACGCCTCTTTGAATTCGGCGATTTGTTCTTCTGTTAGTTGATCAGCCTGCAAATTCAAGGTTTCCACAGTTGAGCATTTATGAAGAAACATATCAGACTGCGAAAGTAAGTAAAAGTTGAGCTAATGCACCGAAAAGAATATATTATTTTTACATGAAAAGGCACTAGTGATGTGAAATACATAGTATGAAGAACGAAGAGGCTAATGAGTAAATGAAAAAAATAGATCTTATTAACAAGAAGATATTGAGACTGAAAAATCCCTTTGAACCAACAACTGTCAACTTTAATTTTAATACTGGCTGGGAAATATCTTTGTGTTAATAATAATAATTATTTGTATAATGATAATATGTAATAAAAGCCTAAGAGAATAATAAAGAAATACAATAGTAGAAATAGAGAAAATCAGATATTTAGAAAATAAAGGAATTCAAGAAACAATAGTTGAAAGCCAGAGCAAAACATGATGGCGTCTTGGTCTCCTCGGGCCGCCCTGCCGGGGCAGAGCGCCCGCGTCATTGTCACAGTGAGCAGATATCATGTGGCGGGGGTTGTTAGGGAGGAAATCATCGCAAGCCTCAATATCATGCAATTGGTGGCATTGATGGAGGAAACTATACAGACTGGTGTATCGAATAACGGGTGTGTTACTTTAGATTTTTAAGATCATTGTAATTCACATCTGTCCGGTTATAAATTTTGTGTCAAATTACAGTAATCTCGATTATCCGGAGTTGCAAAAACCGGCAATAAAAAAATATGAAATGTATCAATAATATCAGAAAACTGTTAACTGCAAAAATTAACAATATCGACCCCTTCTGTGTAAAGCTTTGTAACTAATAGACCATCTTTAATTTTACTAGTACCTCATATACATTGTATTTGATACTTATTTTAAATGGAATTATCATTCAAACTAAAAATGACCTACTTAATAGTTACGATATATAGAATGCACAGATATGCGAAAGAAAATAAATCTGGCAAAATTATGAATACATATAGATCGGAAATCCCAGTTGATAATGATGGTATTTTAACCGATAACACGCAAACCGTTATTTGAGAATCGTATCTGATTATGTCGATGATTGGTCTGATTTTTTGCAATTCGATGGGCAACCATCGGTACTCTACAAGGGTTACCAATTACCGAAAGTCAGATACAAATCTCAAATAACTGTACCACGTGAAACCAGTTTAAATAATGGTTTGACCATCCACTGGTCGATGATGAACACACAAATTGTAAAATAATTTAATATGAGCATGCTTTTCATTATTTATTGTACATTATATCCTCAATTCTGTGACACTTGCGTGCGGGTATGTATATAAATTTTATATATTTCTAGGCGTGACTTTGTGACATTTATTTTCTTTCGATCCGGGTCATTCTTTTCCGCCTCCGCCCGAGATAATCGAGAATTTACTATACATGTCATTTTCAATTAGGTCCAATTATAGTTATTTTTTAAACATGTAACATTAGCATGTTGAAATTTTTGAAAAAGGTTTGTAGCTTAAACTGTACGTCGGTAACAATGATCCAATATTTTTGTGCTGTACACAATACTCCTCTATAACAAACCCCTTTCATATATATCTCAATGGAGCCGCATTCCTTCACATCAGTGCTGACATTATGTACCATTGAAATAGTATTCCACTTTACCTGTCAACTACCTACACGGAACAATGATTACCTCATTAATCTTGTCATCGGTATTACGCAGGTAAGGCGGCGTGCATAAATAACAGGTTGATTACTCTATCAATATAACAGCAACAGGGAGCACAAATAGAATGTATGAATGAAAATAAAGAACAACTCGCTCGGAGTTTCAGATAATAAAAATAAGATTTTAATAAAATTAATTATTGCACATTTTGATTTAAAAAAAAAAGAGCAAGAAAAAATTTAGCTTTCATATAGACTTGTCCTATTTTCGTAGAAAATAAATTCCTACTAATATTTCTGATGTAATTTTTTAAATCTTTATCGAGTAAATTGCTCGACAGATTTCAAAATTAAATTCTGATGTGATTCAGCTGACTACACAGAAAACGTTTTTAATTCAAAGTGTCACGACTTGTGCTACTTTCTACGCTGTGCAAAGCAGCTGCCGGCGTGTTTGAAAATCTGAACACATACACACACCGGTCGTCCAATCAAATTGATACTGTCTATTGATCAGATACAACAAATGTCATTATTTGAATTACAATTTCAAGCCCAAGGGCTATCTTAATTCAATTCCATTAGCTTATTGAAATGCTATACCTGGTAGATCTGAAGGAAACAAATTAAACACGCCCCTAAGCTGTTATTTGAAATGATTAGTTTTATCAAAAATTCTGCTGACGAATGTCAAATGTGCAATGTATATAATTAGAATACTTCTGTACTATTTAAGCTCAGTACCTTACAGATTTTTAAATGATGTAGAGTTGTTAAAACTATTCCTTTGAAGAAAAGAAACATCATTTAGAGCGCTACATAAATCAAGATCTCCACTTGGAGAAAATGAGATAAACCTAGAGAATGACAATTTCTGATAAATGTCAGTGATAAAAAATCTTTTGCATGGAGAAATTTTTTTATTTATACAAAAATATTTTCACATCCATCACGTGGAAAAAATCTGATGTCCTGGCCGCAACGAGGTTGGACACTTTCGTATCTTCGGAAACAAATTAGTGTCAATGTAGACGACCAATTATTTTGTGGGTTTTACTGAACTAACATTAGAATAAAAATGAAAAAGTTGCTGAAAATATATTTGGACTAAGCAAAAATCAATAAAGTCAACCAAAATAATTAAAAATGTATTAACATTATGAGATGATTATACACAAATCGAAGACAAATATCCCAATAGAAACTGAAAAATTAGATAGCACAAATTTAATTAAATCAATTAAATGTAAACTTATTTCATAATTAACTTTTTAGACACCTTCGGCATGTTTTATGCGAATGAAGTTCAGCAAGGAGTTTAGTTAATTTTCCTCGGTGAAAGGGAGAAATGATATTGAACTCATCTGTAGTCATTGTTTTTTTAATCTAATCATAGTGGATCGAGGTTCAATTTCATTCGTCATCAAATAGTAATTCTTCATCCGTCTAGCCTACCAGGAAAGTCATCAGCGTGCAAATCCAATTTGTTTGAATTCTGAAATAGTGGGTACAGGTTAAATCACTCGGTCGGTGTCTTGGCCCACACAGTTCCAAATATTTCAATTAAGATAACAGGATGTAATGGCTATTGACACAATAAGTTAATTTGTCAGTCACTAAAGCAAGAGCTACGCTGATGTCACTCCTGGTAAATATTTGACCAGAAAACATGTAAATTGGATGTGCAGTAGGATGTCACATAAATAGAAAATATCACATCATAATCATACTAAAAAACATAACAATTGGTTGAATAGTAGAGGAATATTAAATAATAATAAATAACAAGATTGTGGAAAACATTTTCAGATATTCAAAAAAAATCTGGACGGAAGTGGGCAGCGCCTGTCAAATTAAAGGCGACCTAAAATACCATTAAGGCAGCTTGCAGACTTCCTTCGTAATAGGCCCTTATCTAGAACAAGGTTAATGGCGGTCCCGATAACAGTAATGTACGAACCATGTTTCCTCTTAACCAGGCCTAACAATGTACATCCACGTATACGATTTCGTATTCGAGAATACGCTGCAAACCGGATCTACGACGAGCTCATTCCCGCCGAAATAAATACATGCTCAGATTTGGTGGGTGAAAATTGTTTATTGCGTATTCGGCGAGGCTAGAATTACCCATGACTAAATTTCTGAAAATCCAAAGCCATTTTACCTCTCGTAAAAAATCAATAATGCCAAAGGCGCCCCAACAGTTGGTTATCCGTAATTTAACGATGAAAGAACGACTTTAAAATGCATCAAAAATAAAACAAGACGTAAAATGACAGTTATAATTCAAAACGAATATAACGCAAGATTCTAAAATGGCAAACGGACGCGCATGCAAATTTTGACACTAGACCGTCGGAATACTATACGAACCCGCGTAAATCAGCAACATTGAATAATAATATGTCGCCTGCAATGCGGCGATAAAAAATCCCAAAGTTCCGCATATGACATTAGATTACACGTATTTATATAGAATGCGTCATTGCGAAACAATGAGATGACCCATCGACAACGTCATTTCACCGGCACCACCTTAGGATTCGCAAGAAACCGCGGCAGACTCCAGAAGCATTACTTGTAAATGTCAAAATATACATTCCGTCTTAAATAAAACAAGCCAATGCTCATAACAGATACGCGAACCGGGTTATTTGTGGATAACACAGTTTGAGTATTTAGACAGAACAGCGGTATAATGCCCCGCATTGCGGCAAAGAGAAATGACCGTTGAGATAATCGTCTTCTCCCAACACACACAAAATTCACAAGAAATCCAGAAATAATCATGTATTCCTGAGGGGAAGATCTCCTGAAACACTCTTTTAGCACGGATGGCGGAAAATAACACTCACCATGGTAGATTAAGGTGGATAAACCGGAGCTACACTAAGTTCGCGAGACACGGCACTCAACCGAACGTACGGGCCGATGAGTAAAACACTACTGGCGCTCCGCAGCTCCGACAGTCCCTGACACGACCGTCTGAGCCGAAAATGTATTACTCCGCGACCGGCGCACGGACTACTTTAAATTTTATTTTCGATTTTCATGTCTTGTAGGGCTCCGTTTTGGACGAAACTTTTTGAAAATTTACAATTTATTTGTGTTGCACTTTCCACTCTACCAACACGGAAGATTCGCGGGGGATTAATTTAATCCAGAGGCGTAAGTCGGTTTTATAGTGTCTGGGTGCGGCTTGTTTACAAGACTTCCTCTGCGGATCCCGCTCGCTGATTGGCTGCCACGCACCTGCAATGCGTCAAGCTAGTAACCGGCGCTAGAGATGGCGGCAAACGATCCGAACATTGGCGCGTCGCGCAGTACTCTGGCGGCCGTGCAGCAAACTATTTCCTTCCTAACCTACCATGTTAAATTATGCGGCAAATTCAACTGCTGAGGATTTCAAAATGTGTAGGGTTGTCCAAATGTCATAATGAAGAGCGCACTCCCTCTTCATTGCATCAGTTTCTGACGTTTTATTCAAAGATTCACTTCGACTACGTAAGTAAATATCCAGATTAAAATAGTGAATGCATATATTATGTTGCATCGTTTTAATTAATTTGACTTTCCTGTTTACAAAAAAAAAAACAAATAACTATTTTAATACTTTTTGGATTAAATAGATAATGATAATAAGAAACATTGAAATTTTCATCCGCATTACGGTTTTTACTCGAACCTGTTGATTTTCTTACTGAGCCAATAGCAGTATTGAAGGTATTTTTACCAAATAAATATACCTCTGGTGTAGTATATTGAAGGTTACAATTCAAATATGTACACAATCATTAAAACGTACGTTGTTCTGGTATGTTTACTTTGGTCAAGGGTTTATTGAAATATTGATTGTATTTCTATTTACCAAGAAAGTTTGTACTATTCTTCCCAATCTTCCTAAGCGTAATTTAATAAAAGATTTACATTTGGAGATAAATGTACCATAATTTTTTATAACGTAATCAGGTGTTACTGGATTAAATCCTTCCATGGAAAGTATTTGTTTGGCTTTATGGTGTAGACAAAACGAAAATTTAAAATTTCATTTCAGAAAATTCCCGTTTTCCAGATCTGGTGTTAGCTTATGTCATAATAATATTATAATAAAATTTGATGATGAAGGAGGGACATCTGCAGCCAGCGTAGAAAGGTAAATAATAAGATAAAGCAAATATAAAATAAGCAATTAAAAAAAAATTAAGACACGCTTTTGTGAGTTTTCTTCGCATATTAATAAAATTATAGCAATATCATATTGTAATAAAAACGCAAACAAGTTGTAATGAAAACAAAATCGTATTGTCTATTTATCTATTTATTTTAAGGAAAATTAACACCATATTCATATATAAACAAATATAAAATAATGGATATTAAAATTATGCCAATTACAAATTTTCCACTGAATATAGTAACACAGTTTATAAGAATATGGTAATTTATTAGAACAACTGGGACGTGGTAAAATAATTTTAACAGCGAGTGGAGAGGGTGGAGGGGAATGTGGGACAGGAGTAGAAGGGAAGATAAATTTGTACGAATTAGTTTGGGTGCGGTTGTGTAGATATTGTTTGTTTTATGTCTCTTATCGTTGAGTTGTGGTGTCAATGTGGTGATAGTTTGTGTTAAATGAATTTGTGAATCTGTACACAAAGAAGTTTTGTAAACAAAACACAATCATATTAATTGTTCGAAGAATATTTTTTCTTCTGAATAAAGGTTTGAACCTTGTGGTGACATTATTATGAAAATAAAACACAAATCACTTTGTTTTCACCACTTTATTAGATATAAAATCTACATGTTTCGAAGACAATAATCTCTTCTTCAGGATTGTTTGTGTACTAAACTTGAAAAAGATATACCATGCAAGTGTGTTACATTGACAAGGAATGGTGAGGGGAGGGGGGAGTGGAGGGGTTAATTAGGGAATTTCATCAGAAGGGAATGAAATCTCAAGTGGAAAAATATTTAATAGTGGATTGTGCACAATTTTTGTCTGGTTATTTATTATATTTGAATTAATATTGACACTTTTCCTAATTTAAAGTATTTCTAGATTATTTATCTGTGGGATCTTATAACTAGTATGTAGAAATTTAAAACCTGTATTAATATTAAATTAATTGTCATTTTCTATTAAATGTTTTGCAAAATCCGACTCAACATTGCTAGTTAAAACTTTGATGTGTCTTTAACCCTAGTTTCAATTTTTTTTTTTGTTTTACCAATATAAAAACGATCAAAATCGTTACAATATATGTAATAATACTACGATCATCGTTGTGTTCGTTATTTAGTATGTATTTTTTTAATTTGTTACTCGTATAAAAGTCCTGCTGAATTGAATTAGGAATATTTTTAATTATTATTTTTGACAAATCGTTATCGACAAAAATTCCATGCCATTGTTTATCTTTTGCCTTTGGGTAAATATATTGTTTAATTTTTTAAATCTTTTTATTTAATAAATTGGCTATTTATTTAGTAGAATTACCATTATTATACGCTATGTGTTTAATAAGATTGAATTCAGATTTATAATTAAGATACATATAACTTTGTTAAAACCACTACCAGATTTTAGGTCTACCGGTTTCGAGACGTACCCGTCTCTTCGTCAGGACCAACACTACATCACTACATTCACAACACTACACACCTCAACCATAGTATTGTTACACTTCCACCAATAATTGATCACATGCGTGTTAGTCTTGTCAGGGACAAACATGCACTGTTAGCCTAATAAACCATCAGGGATCTACCGAAAGAGAGTGAGAGGGGGGGGGGTCTAAAGTGGGTGTTATCCCATCTTTTGTGAACGTTAAATTAAACAAAGGGCTATATGGAAAATTAATTTGGTTATTAATTAGGGGTGCTCTATTATTCACCGCCTCCCTAATGTAAAAAATTTCTAAATTATTCAATTTTAAACCTTTATTATTAGTGTTTAATATTTTTACCCCTGTTTTTGCGTCATATTTATGATCATTTTCTATGAGGTGGTTGGCAAATTCAGAAAAATTGTTAATTAAAAATTGTTAAAAACTATTAAGACACCTCATATGTTCTTGGATTCTAGTATTAAAATTACGAGATGCCCTTCCAATATAATCTGCTGGACATGAGCTACATGTTAATTGGTAGATTCCTGAGTTGTCCATTATATTATTTTTATCTTTATTGTTAATAAGCATTTTTCCTATGTTATTGTTAGTATTGATAGTCCAACGTTTTATAAAAAATAAGTCAGAAATATTGAAAAAAAGATGCAAACTTTGATGTCGCATATCTCCATAACTATTGATATGCGGTCACGCTAGCTTGAAAATTTTCGACTCATAATCAAAGCAGAAATATGGTCCTGCGAGATTATTAATGTTTTCCAAATAACCCTGTATAGGCACGGAAAATACGTAGTAACACAATAGACATTACGTATTGTTAGTAGATATATTAAAATAATCAGGAATTCAAATAGATATTTTAATAATATTTACTGAACATTACTGAACTAGTGCAACCTACATGGTTAACTTCTTTTTTTAAATATCCTTAAATTACTTCATGAACAGTACCTAACTAGAAATTTTAATATTTTTTCTGTTACATTTTGAGGCCTAGAGCTGTTTACTCTTAACGATACAATTTCAGAAAATAGAGTCTAACATCATTAAAATTGGTATCATTACATAAAAATGTTTTTTTTTATAAAGGTCAGATTGAAAGGTCACCCTTTAATGAGACATGGAAAGAATAATAATACAATAAGCTATAAATAGAGTAGAGAAAATGCAAATTTATAATAAATATTTCTTTTTTGTATGTATACGGTGCGAAGCAATATTAAAAAAGTTTATAGGAACAGAAAGGCATCATTACAGGTTAAACAGTATTGCAAAAATACACAATATGGTAATCAAAATAACAATAAAAAAAGGGGAAAGCGGGGTATTTTGATGCAAGGGGCACATTGATGCACCACCAATATTTCAAAATCGAGAAACGGTATTCGTATCGCTACGAATGAATGTAAACAAGTCAAAAGTGATGGTATTCGAGAAGGAGGAAAGTAAGACAACGTGTGAAATACCAGTAGGCAATGAATGTTTGGAACAAGTAGATGAGTTTGTGTACTTGGGAAGTATGTTCGATAGAAGAGGGAATGTTGAGAAAGATATAGAGGGAGAGTGACTGCCGGGAATAGGGTAAACGGTGCTTTGAATGCAATAATTTATAATATAAATATGTCTACTGAGGCAAAACCAGCGGTACATAATAGAGTTCTGGTACCGACACTAATGTATGGAAGTGAAGCCTGGAGCTGGAAGAAGAGGAACGAAAGCAGATTGAATGCAGTGGAGATGAAATCCCTTAGACGTATGTGTGGTAAATCCACGTACGATAGAGTAAAGAATGAAGATATTAGGAATGAATGTAAAGCTGATCGTAGCATAATACATAGAATAAAAATAGGGTCGCTCAGGTGGTTTGGGCATGTTGAGCAAATGAATGAGGAAATAATGGTAAGAAAGATATATAATGCAAGTGTTGACGGCGCCAGAAAGAGAGGGCGACCACGGAAGACGTGGCATGACCAGATTAACCAGATACTGGAAGATGGTCCTGTTAGAAGCCTCAACAACCGTCGAGCTTGCATGCGAAGATGTATGATTGTAGATGAAGCGAAAGTTTTATGTCAGGATAGAAGAGTATGGGGCTTTATCCTCTCTGCCTACCCCAATGGGGAAACGGTGTGATGGTAAGTTAGTTATTTAGTTAGTATTCATATCGCTATATCACTAAAACGTGTCCTTACATATTATGTAAGTATTCCAGTTGCACCCGCGATGCCCGCCGCCGCCGGTTAACCCATAATTAGCCACTGGCGTTTGATGAGAGTAGGGTATTTTAACGTTGTTAAACGTCGTTCATTTAAGATTTTAAAATATCAAAGTTAACCGGTCGTATGCCGGGCGTACGTAACGCGGAATGTACCCTGTCTGCCGCGCAATTTCGCGCAAGATTGCTGTTTTTTATACACTTTTTGTGATGGTTATATTCATGTAAAAATCAACAATAATCGCTAAGAAGTTGCAGTTTCCAGTTTCTCAATATACAGACTTCAATAATTACTTACTCATTAAGTAAGAAAATAAATAACGAAATTTACTGTCAGAAATGTACGCACATGTTTATCGAATAAAACCATGGAAGCAATAACACTAAAGATATTGTAGTTCACTTGAATTTTCTATTTCAGTTTGCAAAGTTTCCATTTGGAACTAGTGTTCTCTATTCTATGACAAGACTCTATTCTAAGACATGCCACTAATAAGCATGTGTATTTGATTGTTAGCTTGATGCTTACGCATGCTAATAATGAGCAAGTATGTACAGTTGTTAGGTCATGCTAATGAGCATGCTCAAAATAAACGTGTACCTGTACCTTAACCCTTGCGTACGAGACACATTGTTTCATTGTTTTGGTGTATATATATATATCCGTAAACACCAACACTATGGAACAATGTGCGTTGTACGCACGGCTTACACACGCTACCTTGATTGTCTTTCTTAAATGGAAAGAGGTCTACCTAGTATTCTGTTAGTGTCTCGTTAAAAATAATATAAAATTATCTTGTATTAATTATCCCACAAAACACACCTCGTAAACACTGCCATAAAACGATTATTATTGTGCATACGGAAACCATTTGAAATATAAAATTTTTACACTCCATCGTTTTCAAGATTCAAAGATTTTTTTTAATGGTTCATTATTTAGTAACGTCGGATTCTTGAAGTCTGCTTTGTGACAGCAATACGTTGAACCATTTTACACCATTCATGCATTTTAGTTACATCATCTTTGTTAGTAGTGTGGTCAACCCAAAAAAAAAACTAGTACACGTTTATAATATATTTTATTAATTAACGAGATGTTACGTAGGATCCGGATTGAATTTCGGAATCCCTTGTAGTAATAGTATTTTGAACAACAATATAAAACGCTCTAGAACAACACTCTGGAATCATCTAAAAACGTCTGGTATAATCTGGAATCGATTGGAGCATTCTCGCAAGCACTGGAAATTTCGAGAAATCATTAGAAATATAAAGAATGTTCTCGAAGATTCGAAAAACTAACGTGTTTCGTATAAAAAGGCGAAGCCGTGTCCCAGCCGACTCTAGCATTGTCCAATCGAATATTTGAAAGAAACTGCTTTAAAAATATATACAACTTAAAAAAAAATTGATCATGTGAACGTTGCATTGTGTAAAGTGATTACTTAAGCCAGCTCATGAGGTCATAAGCTCTGGGCCACCATTTAAAGACTTCCATATAAATTGCTTCGTCTCTGTGAGGCTTCTATAATTTATTCTAATTAATAATATCTTACATAGAATATATGTTTAGGGGGTGTTTTAAGAGTTTAAGAAGATGTTTCCATTTTTCTATACATGAATTATAAAAAATCGCTACAAATGAAAAAGTTATGGGACTTTAAAGTTGCGTTTCAAAAATAATTTCGGTTCATGCGACAGTCCAGCGTGTGACGTCACTTGACCTAAATGACGAGGTTCCTGTTCGCTGGTTTTCGCTTAGTAGTGAGAGGATCTCGACTGGATCAAATGACGTCACAGATGAGGAGGGGCCACTGTGTTCTATGATTTCGAAAAAAATTTCACTCGTTTATTAATTTTGATCGATATTTTAATTCCATTTAGTAAACTGTAGTATTATCAACATTATGAAACTATTCCATTAACTATTCTGAATTGGGCGTTAGTTATTTTGTATTTTATTTTTTATTAAATTATAACATTAAAGAGTGTTATAATTTAATAAAAAAGCGAAGCTAAAATGGCGATGGGCAGGACATATTGCAAGGCAGGATGCTACAAGTGGCCTCCCAGAGTTCTGAAATGGAGACTTTGGAGAATAAAAGAGGCATCGGAAGACCTCAAAAGAGATGGGCCGATGATATAGCCGCTGTGGGGGGAATAAATGTCTACAATTAACAAACAACAAGGAAGGATGGAAATGAAAGGAAGAGGCCTATATCCAGCAGTGGAGAGACGAAGGCTAATGAAGAAGAAGAAGAAGAATATTAAAGAAAACACATTATATTGCGTAGTTGCAATTTCTTAACAAAGTTCTGTGCTTTTTAAGCAAATTTATGAATCAATTAGAGAAAGACATACAGAAAAATCAAATCAACGAAAAAATATTTTAGCTGCTACCGGGATTCAAACCACGGGCCTCCGCTCTATCCGGGAGTGGCACCGTGTCCAGTTTCGCCACAGCAACATAATACATTTACGTCAATTTTTCGACTTTTTTGATTGATTCACATATTTTTCCAATTTTTGCAATCGACTTTTTATATTTTTTTGTTTTTTACTAAAACACTCGGGTAATCTATTATACGGGCATGGGTATCCATTATAAATCATAATTGAGCTCTGTCAATGGCCAATAAATCACAAACACAGTGGAAATAGTGCGGCAGTCGCTGAAAACAGCAATAATAGTT
Source organism: Agrypnia vestita (assembly GCA_016648135.1). Lineage (NCBI taxonomy): Eukaryota > Metazoa > Arthropoda > Insecta > Trichoptera > Phryganeidae > Agrypnia > Agrypnia vestita. The sequence continues at coordinate 102,746 of JADDOH010007983.1, read as the reverse complement.
CGTGATTGATCGATTTCATATTCAACGCGATAAATTGCCTAGCTGGATTTACGAATTGAAAATTCTTTTTTCGCATTTTGATTTTTATATCGGATTTATTATATTTACTCCCTTTATATTAACTCGTGGCGTCTGCTTGCTTGCTTGCTTGCTTGCCGGCTTGCCGTCAACAAAAACTTTGGATCGATTTTTGACCCTTTTCCCGTGATCTAATCGAGCTGAAACTTGGCAAGTAGACTCGTAGTGACGATCAAGATTAACTATCATTTTTTAGTTTAAAAATTAATAATTAAAGTATAATTTCGGATTTTTAGAAATTTGTTGGTTTTTTCAAATTGGAATCATAAGAAAAGTTTGATTACGGCGGCCCGATAACGTCGCGGAATATTTTCTAAATTTGAATTACTCCGTCGGTATGCATAATAGGTACTTCATTACGAATGTCGAAAATCTAAATTGACTGACAAATGTTTTTAGAATTTAATCTTCAAAGCATGAAGTGTCTTATCAAAGCTCAAAACATCTGACATTTTAGAAATATATTAAATTACTGTAAGTTTAGTGTTATGTTGTATGTTTTAATTCGTCTTTAATTGTTGTTATATTTTACAAAGAAAGGGAGTATAATAAAGACTTGGTTTTTATGGATTACTTTTTTTACTCTTACCTTGTAATATTACTTCATAGTAATAATATTCAAGTGTGTTATGCCCGACGGAATCAGATTGAGTTATGATTTAAGGTATGGTTTCGGGTGACGAGTGGCCATTGTTTTGCGTAGGTTCTAATTAAGATGATGTTTGAAAATGCCGGCCATCGGAGGGCGAAGTATCCTAAAGTAAAACTGTGCAAAATGTGAAGTGTGTGGCATTCGATACAATTTAATATTCATTTGTATCGGGGGAAAGGAAGGCATTCAATATACAATATCTCGTAGCTAGTAGCAAAAACTTCGCGGACGACTTCTTCATTGAATTTTGATTAGAAAATATTCTTTACGCTTTGGGTGAAATGTCAATAGAATGAGATAAACGACATAATTTTTTTTTTCAATATTTTTGACTTGTATTTTGAAAAAGGTTAGACTACCATGAAAGTAATCTACACCGAAAAATTCATTCGCTTTCATACAAGCCAAACAAAATGATCAAAGGTGTCCGGAAATTTGTACCTGATTTTTTTGCAAGGTTTTTATTATTTTATTTGACTTGTATTAAAGCGAATAAAGATAGGTCAGAAATATTGAAAGAAATTGTAACTTTGTATCTCCTTAACTCTTGATATTTCACCCAAAGTGTAAGGAATACTTTCTATTCGAAAACCTTTATGGGTAGGGGTAAGGTGGTCAGGGGAAGGGGGATGATGCATGTATTTCACGCAGGGTCCTAAAGAGTAATTATGCAAAAAATATGTATTATTTTATTTTTATTATTTTTTAATTTTAAGCTTCAATAGGCCAAGAGGCCAAATTACGAAAGCGAAACACATCACAAAACACCCAGGCTTGAGTAAATCACATAGATTAATTGTGACATCACCGGGAATCGAAGTCAGTGTCTTGCCCACTGGGCTACATTGGGCCGCCTAATTTGCGACGAATGTCACTCAATTTAATTTGAAACGGCTGACAATTATATGGAAAGGAGAAAAGAGAAAGGAGAGAGAGAAAGGAGTATGATGGTCGGAGGGGGGCCTATATTTTATGCAAGTTTTTAAGTGTGATCCAGCAAAATTTGGTTATGATCGGTGAACGGGTGTTACCTGTAGAATTATTTTCTGGGCGATTTACCTGCCAATACATAAAACTAGCAGACGTTGAGATGGGACGAATGTAATACGGCTTCAATAGGAAAAAAAATAGTTCAGTACGTCTTTCATACAGATTCAAGAAACAAATTTGATGCCCACAAACAAGTAAAATAGGAGAAGCATTAATAATAATAATATTTGGATAATTTATATAGCGCCGCTTTCGCGAATACTCACCTCAAGGGCGCTTTACACAGAAAATTATCTTACAAAACAATTTACTGCTAAAAAACTTATTTACTATTACTTATTCACTAGGTGGCATGCAAGAAATGGAATTAAAGTTTAATACTATAATATTGGGGAGTGCCTGAAAGAATTAGGTGTTTTCGCGGAGTGCACACTAGGAGTGGAAAACATTAGCTAGTATTGTTTTGATCAGATTCTATAGGTTTTTTATAGGATTTTTAAAACCAAATTAATTAACCAATTACAAAGACATACAGAAAATAAAACATAATATTTGGCTACTACCGGGATTCGAACCCGGGCCACCTCCTTTCCGGGGCCGGTGCTCTAACCACTAAGCTATAGGAGCCTTGTATATTTCCGTGAATATATCGACCTTATATGTAATTCTCACTTTATTAATTAATTCTTATTTTTGTCAATTTTAGAGAAATTCACTTTTTTGGTACGGGAGTTCAAATTACTTTGCAATGCTACCGCTAGATGGACGCCAGAATTAACCGATTAATTCAATTTTATTTGGACCCACATTTGATACAACAGATATTATTCATTAATTTTATTTAGTCTTGATTTTATTTGAACTCAAGTTTGTGCATCTTGAAAAGGGCCATTTCCTTTCAACGACTGTCTGATTACCCCCAATGCGGTTGACATTTTAAAGACGCGTCGAAAATGCGGCATCGTAAATATGGCTTCGTGTATCAACTTCCAGCAATGATACGTAATGAATAAACTGGTAACGCTATTGATTCAAGGCTCTAGCTATCCGCGGGGCTCGCGCTCGTTTAACTGTCTGTGCCGTCCCGGGCGGGGCGATCTAATATTTATGCCAATTTTCCCTTCGCACGATCCGCAAATAATGGCGGCGGCGTCTGCAGTATCCAGTGGCGGATTAAAGGTACTGATACACATGCTAGCTTTGAGCATGCTCAAAGCCAGTATGCTCTAACAAATGTACACACTTGCTCATTATTACCATGCTTATTTTAAGCATACTCATAAATGAGCTAACAATCAAACACACATGCTTATTAGTGGCATGCTCTTGTCATAGAATGGAGAGGAACTTTAGTTCAAAATTGAAATTTTGCATACTGAAATAAAAAATTCAAGTGAACCAAGAAATCAAAACAGTTCTGGGGTTTAATCAAACACACATGTTTATTAGTGGCATGCTCTTGTCATAGAATAAAGAGGAACTCTAGTTCAAAATTGAAACTTTCTCTCACATATAACGATCAATCAATTTAACGGGATACCATCCAGAAATGGTAACCCAAACACAGGGTGTAAAAAAGCTTCTTCTTCTTATGGTTCCGTGGTGACCAAAGACGCGTACGTATACACGTGTAAGGAGGCACAGCATACGCCGACAGTCAAGCACGGCAGGCTATCGCCCCAAAGCAAAGGTCGAAATCAAAACGTAAAAATCCGTAAAACGGGCGACAATGTAAGCCGGACCAATGACCGAGTACACAGGCGCGTATAGCAGAGGGCATGAAAAGCGAGACAACTCACCTTGCTGACCTGACTAAATAGTACCCACACGAGCGGCCGAGTAAGACGAAGTCATAATACAGCGAGTCCTTTGTTCACGACAACTATAAAAACGGTAGTCTCCAGATCAGACTATCTCACTTCTCCAGTGAACGGCTCGTATAGCGGAAGCCCTCGCCGTCGTACCTTAGAACGTCACGCTTTCACTTGTAACCTTTGTACCTATTGTATTCTTTATAACTTTTGCCTTTGCAATTCAATAAATTCTGTAAAACCAACGTGACTCTACATCATCAACACCGCTTCAACTCATCCTAAACCGGAGGGCTCATCCATCTCCACAGTTCCATCTCATATCGGAGGTCGGCGATCATTCTATCGAATGTGACTTTATTTACCGCGGCATGGAACAAATCAGTCGAGTTACACTCGTAATAGTCCCTTAAGTTACGCAGGCATGAGATGCGACGTCTTCTTTAGACTATATTTTGATCCTCTCATAATATGTCCGAGTTACTCCAGCTTTTATGTCTTGATTGTCCGCAGCATTTCTCTGTCATTTTCCATACGCCGGAGGACTTCAATATTCGTCACTGTGTCGACCCAGGAAACATTTAATATGCGTCTATAGAGCCACATCTCAAAAGCCTCGACTTTGCGGATTAGTTCTTGGTTAAGTGTCCATGCCTCCACTCCATATCAGAGAATGGCAAAAATATAATACCGAACCATACGAACATATAAACAGAGCTAGTCTTCCATAATTTACAGGTAGATTTTGACTAAATTATAGTCGAAAATATTCAAGCGACAATGTCCTAATATCAATCGACTTATTTTCTATAAAACGTTGGTCTATTGTTACGATGAATTATTTTATATCAAATATTAAAAATTCATTCACTTTAATTTAAGTTAAATAAAAACTTGAAAGCTTTGCATAAACATGAACCAGATTTTTTTTAGTAGGTAATTGTGATTGTAATAATGTAAGTAATTGCTTTTTACTCACTTTATATTAACTCGTGGCGTCTGCTTGCTTGCTTGCCGGCTTGCCGTCGAAAAAACTTGGATAGATTTTTAACCATTTTCCCGTGATCCAATCAAGCTGAAACTTTGCAAGCAGACTCGAAAAAACTTGGATCGATTTTTAACTCTTTTCCCGTTATCCAATCGAGCTGAAACTTTGCAAGCAGACTCGTGGCGACGATCAAGAAGATCTATCAAATTTTTATAAAAAAAATTTAATAATTATAGTATAATTTTGGATTTTTCAAATTTTTAATGTTTTTTTCATACAAGTTGTATGGATATTTCAACGCATATGGTAGCCGCGAAACCCGAAAATGAGAAAGGGAGTATTGTAAAAACTTGGTTTTTATGGGTTACTTTTTATAGTTCTAAAAAGATAAATCTTGATTATATCTTATCGTATTTTTTTAATAAATTTCCAATGCTTACAATGTCATTCATCTTTATTTGCCAACAATTATTATTATCCTTTTAAGCATATTTTGACATTACAAATACAGCGCGTAATAATTGTGAATAACTACTATAGATTTTTAATTTCATTTTTTGAAGTCATTTGCAAGCCTCACTCTTTAATTTTATTTTGATGTGTCTAATTTTCTGATTCATCTGCGTGCATTAAATGCCCATTGTTTAAAATAATTGAAGCCGAACGGCTCTGTAAATCACCGGATTTGGACTGGTCCATTCCATCCGAGGCCAATAATGTTAATGATCATTATTAAATTTAATCTCCCTTATTGTTTAATATTACAAAACATGTCGCATAGTGACATCACAGAAGAGGCACATGAATATCACAATCCCGTTGATTGACTGCAAAGTGAAGGAGATATATAGATACGTAGGTATGGATTGTATTTGTTTGTGATATACAGGGTTATTTGGAAAACATTAATAACCATGCAGGAATATATTCCTGCCTTGATTATGAGTCGAAAATGTTCAAGCTATTATGACCTATTATCAATAGTTAAGGAGATATGCGACATCAAAGTTTTCATTTTTTTTTCAATATTTCTGATTTATTTTTTGTACAACGTTGAACTATCATTACAGTAATTTATATCGAATATGAAAAATTCATTCCCTTTAATACAAGTCAAATAAAAAAATAAAATAAAAATTCAGGGTTTTTATCATTTTATTTAACTTGTATTGAAACTAATGAATTTTTCGTAATCGATATGAGTTACTGTAATGATAGTCCAACGTTTTACAAAAAATGAGTCAGAAATATTGAAAAAAATAATCAAACTTTGATGTCGCATATCTCCTTAACTATTGATATTAGGTCATAATAGCTTGAACATTTTCGACACGTAATCAAGGCAGGAATATAGTCCTGCGAGGTTATTAATGTTTTACAAATAACCCTGTATATGATGATGTCAGAAGGATAGTATTCCGCCTCCAAGTCGGTTTACCATGCGATATTCCTGTAAGTATTCATTTTGTCGTCGAATAAAAAATCCACGTGACATCAGATCCAACGACATAATGACAAACAAAATTTAATTTTAATTAAGAGTCCCGGGATTTAAAAAATCTTAAAAAATAAAATCTATAAATTTCAATAAATTCCTCCTAAAACAATCTACAATATTTTCAATAACATTCTTTAGAATTATTCCCCCTACATCCCCCCCCCCCTCCCACCCCTCCCTCAAACCCAGCACCCACTGATATAGATAAATGTTTCCATATTATCTACGGTGAAATGATACCTTAGGGCTGGTTGTTTGATAAATAGTAGTAATAAACTTGTTGTAGCCTGTTGGTCTTGTGGTTAGGACACTCGCCTCGCGATCCAAAGGTCGCGGGTTCGAACTTCACCCCAGACTGGCAAGTTAGTCCTATTTCCATAGCACAAGCGTTTAGCTTAGTTTGAAAATAGTAAGAATATTGATGTATTCCGTCTTCGTATCTCTATTAAAAAAAAAATCTTAAGAAAAAACAAAAAAAAAATGTGAGAATGTGTTTGATTGGTGGATTATATAAAAATCTATGATTTATTTTTAACTTTTGCAATCACTACTGATAAAACAACCGATCCTTAGTGTGAGTTATCCTATATTGTGATAATATAGAGTAGTGTAGATATCCTTTGCTGTGCTCTTAGCACCTTGCTTGTCGTTCGTACGAATACACAGACAGATAGATAAATATATTCTAATATTTATGCAGAATTACAAGCATTTTAATATTATATTCAGACCATAATCAAAAAAGGGGAATAACAAAATAAAAAAAAATAATTTAGGGTGTCTATTTAAAACGGAAATGTGCAAAGGAAGTCCTTTGTATATTTTTATTATAACAGCCTTTTAAGAAAGGATACGCCTATTTATTTTAAAAATAAAATATTTATTTTTAAATCGGTGAATGGTTCATATGTATATATGATAATTTTACAAACTTGCAAAAAAAAAAAATTAAATTTTCATCAGATTGGAAATGGGCGTCAAGCGTGGATTGGTTTTCTGGGAAGTTATTATACTTCACTTCTTATGATCGATTAATTTAAAGTATAGTCTAGAAATGAACAATTTATAACCCTTCAGGTCTAGCCACGCATATTAACTGGTGAAGTGCCAGTTTTTGAGTTAAGTAATCAATCTTTTTCACAAAAATGTCGAAATTTTGTGTGCGGGATTCTATTCATCAATCACAGCAACGCTCATTTACCGAACTGTAAAGCCAAAAAAAAAGTACATTTTAATTAACGAAATTATTACAACTTCTGCAATTTGTTCGAGTTAAACAAATATGTTATTAAATCTAAAATTTTGGTGTATGATGTATGAACAACGATCGTTTGAGAAATATGGTACAAAACCACCTAAAATGCCGTTTTTTGGAAAAAATAATTTCTGAATATAGTTTCCATTGAAATACTTACGACTAGTGAGTTTTCCATTTTTTTTTATTACGTGGAGAAGTTAGCTTTTTTAAAAGGCGGCAAAATAGTATTAAACGGCGGTGAAAATTGGCGACATTCTCATTGGGCTGTAATTCAGGTCTATTCTCATTGGTTTGCTCTATCATAAAAATCCTGTTTTAACAGCTAATATGTATATAGCATTGTACACTTGGTCAATTCTGACGTAGTGAATCTACAGAACAGGTATTCATATACTAATTTAAACATATACTAATTTATTCATCCAAAGTGTCCAAATGAAACAATAATTTCGTTGTCTATCCGTATGTCCGACCGTCTGTTCGCCCGTCCGTTCGTCCATCCGTCTGTCTGTCTGTCTGTCCCCGTAATTTCGTGTAATGTCCGTAATTTCGTTAGAATTCACGAACAAATTAAAAAACAAATTAAACGACCGGAGACGAGGCTTGAACCCCGGACTAGCAAACCCGAACCGGCCGCTCGACGCATGTTGGTACGGCCGCCTCCCCGCGGACCTCAAAAATATATTATAAATATACACTAGGGCTTAAGACAAGGCTTAAGGGCAAAGACGTGAACCAATGTTACGTCCTTTTTGACGGATTACAGCTAGTATTTAATAAAAACCAATATAATGATGAATTATTTGATGTCTTGACATTTCTGACAGATGTCTTGACATTACTGACAGATGTCTTGACATTTCTGACAGTTGTCTTGACATTTCTGAAACTTTACGCATACCTACTACATTGATAAGTACGTCCCGTCTACGTTTTCTTAGGATATTATAACTTATAATTAATATAAATTAACTTTGTTTAAACGTTGATTTTTTTCAATAAATAAGTGGTTTAAACAAAGTTAATTTATATTAATTATAATTATGTTACCACAAAATAAATTTGCTACATTTGAAGAAGAAGATATTATAACTTAATTCACCAAATGAACCGTGGCGCCAGAGTATAGAAATTAACCAAACTTGTTAAATTTAAACCAACTACGTACAAGAAAAAAATGAGAAAAACCAAATAAAAACGATAGTAAGAAGTCATATTAATAATTTAATTAGTAATTATTCCATAAATAATAATGTATTGCAATAGAATTGGAAGGAATTATGCCCTCACAACCACAACCATGGAACGCGCCAAAGCACTGTGGAATCGACTGGAACATTCTCGTAAATACTGGAAATGTCGAGTAGGTACTAGAAATATGTAAAAAGATCTTGAACATTCGAACACTAACATGTTTTATATAAAATGGTTAAGAGAGTGCCGCGCATCATCGTTTGACGTTTGACATTTGCGATATTACCAGTGATAAAACCAGCGAAGCAGTGTTTGTAGCCAGAGCGCGTTTAACCGAGTGATAGATATTCGGGCTAAGTAGGTACTTACGTACAAAGTTGAGCGGAATATTCTCGAAAGTAATTGATGCAATAGAAACAGCATGACAAAAAGTGTTCTACAGACGCGAGTGACTAGATATAATTAGTGCGAATTAAGAAATTGGATTATAAGTATGTGAAGTATTCTTAAACATTTAGTGTAAATTTAAGACCAGTGCTGTTGTTAGGTTGGGTCCAATGACTTTTTGGGTATAAAATAAAATTTAAATTAATTTTGAGCGATTAGCGAAATTAGTGCGATTTGCAAAATCAGATAAAAAGTGAACTGAAGATCTAGAAACAATTATTGAGAATTTTAGAACAGTGCTCCAATTAAGTTCGTGTCCGGTGGTGATGTGTATAAATAAAATCTTAAAAAGTGTTTCATTTTGACTCGCATAGCCACGATTCCGAGACAATATCCAAAATGGATTTTTCAATATGTGTAGTACATAAATAGTAGTAACTAGACGTACTCAATGAATTTTCGTGGCGTTTCCTTCGTAAATAACATCAGAAATAAAACAATTTAAAGAACATGATTTATTTCAGTCGTTCCATTTCACAGCTAATGTTCAAATAATTGGTCGAAAACATGGATGTATAATTAAGCGATCGTGGGGGAAATTGTATTATTATTGGGATCCCGAAAAAAGCCGAAAGCTTATTTAAATGAGGGTCTGGTATTAAGCGAGGTCTATTATTTATCATCTCCCCCTCTGTCGACCTGTTGCGCAAGTAATATCGCTACGCCTACAGGGCGCCCGAGGCGTAGACGGGCTCCGTAGACTCTGTCGTAGACCCCCAGTATCTTTTCGCCACAGGCTGTTGCCAGGTTGGTTCCAACACGAAAAGAAGGACATATTAAGGGCGTTGCTACATCGCAAACGAGAGAAAAAATGTGAGTGCCGTTTTTTGTTAAAAAATAACTTAAGTTTTATAAACTTTACTTATTATAAACCGACTTTTTGTGTAATAATAATAATAACCCGCAAGGTGATAACGAACCAAAACCTTTACATATAGAAACAAAAGGTTTTAGGATGAATTTACTTGAGCAACTAGAAATAAATAAATATAAAAAGGACCCAAATATTAAACTTTTAAATAATCAACAAAAAATGATCTTCTCTCCAATTCTAAATATCTTTAAAAAACCAATAATCAAGGACATAAATTAAAATAATATTTATAAATAACACTTGCAGAAAACGGGGAATTTTGATAATTAAGCATAACGTTAACCGAGACACCTTTATTGATAAGTGCCCGGAAAAAACGAACATTACTACAGGGCTTCGCCACAAATATCTAATTACTCTAAACGGGAAGGGGTAACTTAAAATTGTATAAATAAGTCGTTTGTACGTGGTATAACCACTGTTTGATAATGGCCTTACAAGCCGAAACGGCTGTAACACATAAAAATACTTAACCCGTAGAACTTAATAATAATATTTATTAAAATTTAATTTATTTTAAATTTCGCTAAAAATATAAATAAATAATAATAAGTTAATTTGATCGTCGAAATTAATGCAAAAATCTTATAATTACGGAGAAATCACTTTCTTAAATTTAGATTTTGATCTCACGATCAAAAGTTCGAGGCTCATTTCAAGTCCCCTACTTTTATCATTAAATTTTTATTTATGTGCATAAGGATAAATTATAGAAGTCTCATAGAGACGAATCTAATTTATATATGAAAAAAATGTCACATGTACGTTAAAAGAAATATTACTAAAAAATTTCCACTTTAAAAAATAATTAAGTAACATTACCATTTACGAAAGCTGTGTATACTAATTTGTTAATGAGAAAAAAAACAACAGATGTCTCAAGCAGAGACCTTAGTAATATATGAAAGGTTTTCGATTTGAGCATACCATACTAGATAGGTAGGGAGAGGAGTAGGAGGGAAGAGGGGGAGTCGCATCAAGTTAAATCGAATCGTGCTCCAGTTAAATTCGTGTCCAGTGACCTTGCGTACTAAATAAAATGTAAAATTGTTCGTAGTGTTTTATTTACCTCCCACAGCCGTGACAATATAGGAATGATGTAAAAAAAAGTTTTGAAGTAACTACAAAAAGGTGATTTATCGCTGGTTTGAAAAATTGTTAGGTGGATAATCAATTTCTCGTATATCAGTATAACTATTGTTCTCCATCATGCGGAGTTTCTATTTAATTAACCAATTTCGAGGGTTGTGCCACGATAAATAATAGAGTTTTGAACGTAAATCATTTTCCTAGAACGTGAATTTCCAATTTTATATACACCAGTTTTGCCGCGTTAATCTTGAGAGGTGCGGAAACTTTAGCGTGGTAGAGAGTTAGCGTGAACAGTAAGTAGAAAAGTGTCGTACATGACGTAAAATTGGTCGGTGAGTGGTCGAGATAATTATATCCCTCACTAAAGTACCAGTAATAATGTACCTGGTACCAGTAATAAAGCTTCAGAAATGTCAAGTAAGTGAATGATTTATTCAGTATTCATATTATAGTACCCTGGTGCAAAATAAGAAAAGGCAGTAAAATGTTTCAAGAGTTTTTGATAGGTGAATTAATATTCAAAAACTAAGAGGTTTATTTAAATAAGTAGTATATAAGTAAAATTATTGTCACGGAATGGAATGCTAAAAAAAAATTACGCACTGTCCGAATTCCCTGTAGATGTCCACAGCCGCTAATACATTCGAGAAACATCTAGAAAAGAGTAGAAGTGACGAGGACCTTCTCCTAAATACTAGAATGATCGAGAAAGTACAAAAGTATCAGCCTTTCGAAATAAATATGGCATCGGTCGCGGCGTAGGGAGTAGTCGCGTTTGAAAACAGTGCAAAGTCGGCGAGGCCAGTGTGGCAAGGTGCGATAATTGAAGCGACAGACATCGAGCGAATAATCGAAGTTCTTACCCAAGTGGTAAAAGGAATAAGCGATAAATAATGCGGGTGGGAACTGGATGGAATGTTCTTGTGAATATTAAATACCTGTTACCCAGCGATAATAAAGTTTTATTGACGAGAGATATATGTTAAGCATAATTAATTTAAGTGACGTTGTGTATTGAATATTTAATTAATTAAGCATTAATTAATAAATCGATAATTAATTTCCAGTATCTAAAATGAACGCGAATCTCTTCACCTGACGATGGGAGATTCTGACACGCTCGAAACTCGAGCAGCCGAATAATAAAAAAAATAACCCATAAAAACCAAGTTTTTTTTATACTCCCATTCTTTGTAAAATATAACAACAATTAAAAACGAATTAAAACATATAACATAACACTAAACTTACAGTAATTTAATATATTTCTAAAATGTCAGATGTTTTGAGCTTTGATAAGACACTTCTTGCTTTGAAGATTAAATTCTAAAAACATTTGTCAGTCAATTTAGATTTTTGACATTCGTAGTGAAGTACCTATTATGCATACCGACGGAGTAATTCAAATTTAGAAAATATTCCGCGACGTTATCGGGCCGCCGATGCTAATCAAACTTTTCTAATGATTCCAATTTGAAAAAACCAATAAAATTTCTAAAAATCCGAATTTATAGTATAATTATTATTTTTTTTTAACGAAAATTTGATAGATCTTCTTGATCGTCGCCACGAGTCTACTTGCCAAGTTTCAGCTCGATTGGATCACGGGAAAAGGGTCAAAAATCAATCCAAAGTTTTTTTTGACGGCGAGCCGGCAAGCAAGCAAGCAGACGCCACGAGTTAATATAAAGGGAGTAAATATGATTAAAATCCTGTTGAAAATTTCCATCCAATTTAATGATAATCACGAATTATCTCTACAATAAAACGCCAAATCCACAAACACTATAAAAGTATTGTTAATCATCGTGGCGTTCAATCCTCTGAATCACTCCGTTTGCCGCAGTGTTATCTGTGGTGATGGACGGTGTGGCAACAGATAATGGCGTCCGGGACATTGCCGATAGCATTTTGTTTTGTTGGATGACACCATTTTATTGGGCGAATAATAGATATCGCCGATATATAGAGTGCCTGCAATCATCTGTCTGTAAACTTACATTACGTAATGAAAAAATACTGCGCGACACGACAATTGCCAAATGTAATAATTATAATAATAATCATAATAATAAAGCCTTTATTCACTGACCATTTCAACAATTTTAACATAAGTAAATAGAAAATGATACACTGAAATACATCCGTGTTCTGAAAATAACAATGTCTGGATCTTTAAGATCTTTATCCCAACACTTAATAGACGATAATAAAGATTAAAAATGTCCAGAGCGGATTTTGTAATTCTACGGCTCAAATACACTGTATTAAAAGATGATATAAGAAAGATTGTTTCTTACAAACGTATTAATTTCTTCATCCACAGCGTCCAGATGAAATATCATGGCTAAACTTGTCATGACCGTGTTCGGCGTTACCGCGTATTCAAATCTTCACATCTTGACAGATAACAATTTACATCTTTCTCCTTCCCTCTATATCTATCTCATGTAGAAACTTACAGAAACAAACACCGACGTAAAGCTATGTCTCGTTTATTTTTAATTTTTATTATCGTCTATTAAGTGTTGGGATAAAGATCTTAAAGATCCAGACATATCTGTCAAAAAATGTCAAGATGGGAAGATTTGAATATGCGGTAACGCCGAACGCGGTTTCGACAAGTTTAGCCATGAAATTTCATCTGGACGCTGTGGATGAAGAAATGAATACGTTTGTAAGAAACAATCTTTCTTATATCATCTTTTAATACAGTGTATTTGAGCCGTAGAATTACAAAATCCGCTCTGGGCATTTTTAATTTTTATTATCGTCTATTAAGTGTTGGGATAAAGATCTTAAAGATCTAGACATTGTTATTTTCAGAATCGGGCCGATAGTATGATATACACACATACATGCACACACACACACACACACACATATATATATATATATATAAATATACGTAGTAAATGTCATTTAAGCAGCCAGTTTGTTGGTCAGGTTGTCTCTCTGACATAGGCCTCCCCTAGTTTTTTCCACTCGTCTCTGTCGTGAGCTATTCTTCTCCATCCTTTTGGTAGGTCATCTTCCCATCTCTTAATTTGACGTCCTTTTTGTCTTTTTCCATTTCTGGGATACCATTCCATTACGTCTTTCGTCCACTTTTCTCTGCTTGTTCTCATAACATGACCAGTCCAGTTCCATTTGAGTTTTTTTTACTTTTTGTATAACATCGCTAACTTTTGTCTGCCAAATGTACAACGTACTAAATGTGGTCTAGAAATCAGAAGTTAAGCTACTGATACACATGCTTATTTTTGAGCATGTTCAAAACTAGCATGCTCTAATATCTGTACACACTTACTCATTATTAGCATGCTTATTTTAAGCATGTTCATGAATGAGCATGCTCGAAGCTAACAATCAAACACACATGCTTATTACTGGCATACTCTTTTCATAGAATAGAAACGCTCTTGTTCACAATAGAAACTTTGCATCCTGAAACAGGAAATTCAAGTGAACCAATAATTCAAAACAGTTCCCGAGTTTCTAACCGAAAATTTTTGATTTTAGTTATAATAATTTTTATTGTAAGATTTGAATCATTCATGTCTTTACATTATTTCTTGCTATATTATTTTTACATAGCGGTGACCGAGTATTCCACAGACATTCGTGATTCCTATAATAAGTCACGAAAAGTAATGATTTGTCATCTGGGCACGCTCTCGTGCCACTAATGAGCATGTGTATCAGTACCTTTAGACTTCTAGACATTTTGCATGCCAGCATTTATACGCTTGGAAATTTGTTCGACTAGCATTTTATATCATTATATTTGTACTCCATACGACATCTGGTGTTTCCTCAAAACTGTTTTTTAAGCATGTTGCTTCATTATACACATCCCAGCATCATTCTTACAAAATAAGTTAACGTTAAATCTGTCCATGAACGTCCCCAAATTTCTTCAAAAGCTTTATGACCCTTCACAAAAAAAACCTGCTCTCGATACGGTAGATCAATATTTAATTAATTGTATTGATAGATTAGTTTCAAAATATTTAAGAAGTTCGGTAGCTAATAAGGTTATTTATTTTATTGATAAGCTGAAAACAATCCCATTTTAACGCGTTTTTATTTAACTTTATTTGTCTGTTTGTTTGTTGTTTGTTGTGGTGGAATCATGTAATTGATTTTTCACCAACTTCCCGACTAGCCGGAGCTCTGAAACTTTCAACTTCTTCGCACCGAACGAATTGTCAAAACACGACAACTGCGCGACGGCCTAGATCCGCGCTATTTATATCCAAATGCTGGTATTTTTCAAACTTTCTAGATTATTATAGTGTTAAGTAGAAGGTTCCCGTCGCTTCTCGATTGTTCCAGGCGTTTTCCGAATTTTGTAAATCACCCTAGATTTCTAGAGCTGTGACATATTACAAGACAATATGTAGGTAATCTCTTTTGCCATTTCATTCAGTAGGTACATTTTAAATTAGGTCTAATTCTCGGTGACTGCATTCAAAATATTATTTTTATTTTTTACATATTGCTGCCTTTGCTTTGATACCGTTCACACAACAACGCATTTTTTACTGTACTATTTAAATATTTTCAAAAACGCTCAGACAATTGAACCGACTATAAGAATTAACACGCATATTCGTATAAAGTACACCATTAGGTTAACAAATTCCAGGCATATAAAGCAGTGTCGAGCGTAATGTTAATTTATTCGTTCAGCACTTAAATACATAAACGCCGCGCGCCATATAAATGTTGGCGTAAAAGCCTTCTTCGTACAAATGTTAGTCTAGAAAATTCAGCACACGAAAAATCAAAGTGGTTTCAGGTTAGAGAGTTAATCGGACAGGACCTCTCTTGCAGTCTCCCCAGGGTTGAAGGTGGTGGTACCCTCGGGACGTCTAGTTGACCAGAACTGTCCCGGTTTCACGGAATCGGTCAAAGTGGATTTGTTCCTTTAGCTTTATTGGTCAACCGTAGAGGATCGTCAAGAGGTCTCCTATTTGGCACCGAATGTGCTTCTCTCGGTTTCATTCTCTATCTCTTCTTGATAAAAAGTGGATAAAATTGTTAAATAATTTGAGATATTATAATAGCTAGTCTTGTTTTTATATTTACTTGTGATATGAATTCATAGACATTTAAAGCATTTTTGCCAACATTACAAAGGCCTCTTTTGGCGATCGTGGGGTTCGGAATTTGACTTCAAGCAAAAAAAAATGAAAGCATCACAAATCTCACAGGCTCGACGCTTTTTATATAAACGAAGCTTAATCTTTAATAAAACTTACTCTAGTCAAACACTTCACAAAAACACCCAGGTTTGAAAAAAAAAAGTTTTTTTACCCCTTTCTTTTATAAATCGTAACACCTGCGGTTTGTTGTATGCCGGAAAAACTTTGGATCGACTTTCAACCCTTTTCCCGTGAACCAATCGAGCTGAAACTATGCAGGCAGACTCGTGGCGATGATAAAAATAATCTCACAAATTTTCGTTTAAAATATTTAATAATTATAGTATAATTTTGGATGTTTCGAAATTTTAATGTTTTTTTTTCAAATTGAAATCAATACAAATGAGTAATGATGATTCAATGAGAAGGGGAGTATAATAAAAACAAGGTTTTATGGGTTAGTCTTTTTCAAATGTATTCGGCAACATTGTAGATTGACATTTAAAAAAAACATTGATTGCGTTAATTGTATGTATCTACTATTATATTTATTTTATTTAAAAGACATTATTTATTTTGATATTTTGATAGTTATACCTACAACACCCTGACGATGGAAAGGTTTTTCCGAAACATGTCGGTGTAATTAATCAAATAAAATAGTAGATACATACCTACAAATAATACAATCGATGTTTTTTTTTAAATTATGTAGTGACGTCCGCCATGTTTTAACGGTTGTGCGTTCGAGCTTGGCTGAAGAGCCTTATTCTCAAATCGCACACGCTTCTACAAATTGTAAACGTGCATTCGGTGGGCAGGAGGTTTTGAGAGGTGCATCTTCCTCCTTTTCTTTCCTCTTACTTCTTTTTTCGGATATTCAATCGTTGACTGATGGATAAATTGTGACCTCACTGAGAATGAATCTCAGAATATGGGAAAACAGTGTCGTGTCCGCTGGAGATTGAGTAGCTTGGAATTTTGGAATATAAAATGGCGCTACAGGAATCATGACAAAGATAAAGGTAAGGAGAAAGGTAGCAGATGTGTCACGGACACACGCAAAAGTCTTCACACACCTCATCCTCGTACGAATAACGGGAACAAATAGAAAGACCAGACGTGGCAATGCGACCTGTACCTTGGTAGGATACCTAAAGTCCAGTTTCGACAGCATCACTTCGTAAGTTATCTATCAAATTACAAAGCGGAACAACCTAAAAAAAAAATCTGGAATATTCTACCGTGTTTCTGCGACCTTTCTGGCATATAGACCAGAAGGGTCGTAGAAGCACGGCAGAATATCCCAGAAAACTGGAACCAGAAGATCCAGAACGGCCGTGGAAACCTAATTAAACCTCAAAATTATTTTATTTGGAATTTTTAAAATTAGTTCTTCAAATTAATTTTAAAATTTCGTATAAAAATTGCAAAACCTTCAACATCTAATTTTCTTCAAAATTTCACTCTAACCAACCGCAAAAAATCATTTTTTTGCTTTTTCCATTACAAAACATCTTTGATGCGTCCCTGAAAATATCAAAAAACTTCACCTGACGTCATCATGATTGATTACGTATAATATCGGTTCAATTTTCATTTTAATGAAATGTGGGAACTAAGCTTTTAATATATAGATCTTGAACAAATTTGAAAATATGGAAGTGTAAGAGTTTTTATATTTTTTGCACTATATCCTTTGCGGCTGTTACATATGATTATCCAGTCTGATGACGCAGTAAAATTTATTCTAAAGTATTAGAAAATACATGCAAGCCATAGAAAACCTTCAAGAGTTCAACTGACTATGTACGATTGTCACATTGGAAATTAATTGCGGGTCTCATTTACCTAGGTTTGTATGTGATCGTTCAGACACAACCGTGCGGTTAGTCAACCGCCGCGGTGCCCGCAACCCAACCGCTAGAAAATAGACCCGCACGGCGTCCGCACGATCCTATTACTATGGAGCCTTACGAGAGCGTTCAGTCGCGTTGCGGGCACCGCACGGTTCCATGTCAGAACAGGAGCACGCGTGGATTATATTCTCTTTTCTATGGTTATGGATCGCTTTGACACTGAACTTTTTATTGATGAAGTGGAGAAAAGACCTGTAATATGGGATCTTCAGTGTGAGGATTACTCAAATATGCCAAGAACCAAGTTTGGCAGGAGTTGGTGGAGATATTTGGAAATGGTGGAAAAAAAGAGTATTTTAGGTAAGTAGGTATTTATTCACCAAAAATGAACTGACAGAATGATATTTTTGTGTCTTGCCATGGAACACGGCCATCATTAACAAAGTAATGAGCGAATATATCTCTGATATTCAATGATATTCAAGATGGAGAACGGCACCGGAGCTGTCAAATTGACCTTTATTTTTGCGCGCACAAATTGCTTATTAACCGCAGCTGTGTGAACGGATGACACAAATCGCGTGTTTTGAAACGCGATTCTGAAACTGCACGGTTCCCGCTATGTCTGAACAAGCGCTAACAAATTCACAAAGTCATTGGACACCAAATTCAATTTAAGCACTCGTCTGTGTAACACTTTATTATCGCTTTCTAGAATATTCTGTTTAATTCTCCACGTAAATATTTCGCCCGATATTTATCGTTTTGATTAATCTGTTGTCGCTGGTATCACACACGCATTATTAACACTATATCGCTGGTCAACGTCAAAATGAACAAAATGCGTTGCAGTGGCTCCGCTTTTTATACGAAACACGTTAATTTTTAACACGCCTAATTTAACATTCTAGTCACTTTAATGTGATACACTTCCAAATTTTTATTTTATTATGTCAATATTATTTTTTCTGCGGGCAATTCCATTTTTGACGTTTAATTTTTAGGTAAGAATATATATACGTTTGATTGGAAATATGTCAAACTCGAACGCATACATGGCGAAGTGCTACCTATATTATGATTGCTTCAAAATGCACCATGTAGTGCATTACCAGTTTCAAAAAATAACCAAATCATCTGAAAAGCATCAAGCAATGGGCGATAGTTAATCACAGACACTAATAGCCGCGCAGTGACCACTAAACTATAGGCGACAGTCGTTTGCTTAACTGTTAGTAATATATTGTTGAATTTTGACATGATTATACACAATGAGTACTAATATTACACAAAAATATTGATGAAAATCAGTTTGTTTTACACACATCTATTAATTTATCCATCCAAAGTGTCCAAATATGAAATCAAAGCCAACATGTTGCAATAATAGTAATGTATCTGGAGGAACGTCAGTCGAAATGAATGAGATAGACAGACAGTATGAGAGAGAGAATGGATATAAATTAAGAGGCGCCATATTGACGCGCTCTCTTACCTCTGAGCTACCACGTCAATAACAACTTGTTCTATATCTTAATACGTAATAATATTGTCGCGCAAACTAATAAAATAAAATATCTTGAAGCGCAACATCGAGTTTCTCTGGATTCCCGAGTACCTACGAAGTTCTCCTCCTAAAGCTATGGACAAAAACGTCACAGTAATTTATTTATTTATTGAAATTAACGGACATAGTCCAATAAGATGAATGAAGATAACATGAACAACATAAAATACATAAAAGTTATAGCAATTTAAAAGAAAAGCAAGGACAAATGAAAAGTACTAAGAAGATAGAGACAAAATCTAAACTATCTAATCAGAGATTGAATCTGGACAGACTTACACCGAAGAAGTTCAGATCCTGTCTTGAATTTATAATACGACATAACCGTGACATGGGAGCATGGAATCCATAATTGGTTCTATGATGGTTAAGGAACAACAGATCATTATTTCTGAGTCTACGGGAAGGGATATTGAATTTTATTTGGCCCAGTAGCGAAGGCACATCAGTGAGACAATTTAATATTTTGTATATGGTGATTAAGTCAGTGTTATTTCTACGTTTTTGGAGGTTATAAATTTTAAACATTGACTCAATTTCACTGTACGAGTAGTCTCTTCTATCCAAGCCCATCATCTATGATAATAATAGAAATAAAAAACTTTACGCGTACATAAATAAATAAAGTCCGTCTATATAGGAGGATTTATGAGCTTTTAAATTGTTGAAATTATGTTAACGGGACGTTTTTTAGTATTTCAGAGTTTTCCTGATCAGTCAGAACAATCCTTGACAAAACCTCCAACGATAAGGTCTACTACGCAAGGAGAAGGAAGTTTGTGCCAATCGATATATTGATTGTCACACTGTTCCCAGGTATATGTTTTGTGACATCTTATATTTAACGTGATATACAGGGTTATTTGGAAAACATTAATAACCTTGCAGGACTATATTCCTGCCTTGATTATGAGTAAAAAATGTTCAAGCTGTCATGACCTAATATCAATAGTTAAGGAGATATGCGACATCAAAATTTGCATTTTTTTCACAATATTTCTGACTTATTTTTTGTAAAACGTTGGACTATCATTACAGTAACTTATATCGAATATGAAAAATTCATTCTCCTTAATACAAGTCAAATAAAAATCTTCAAATTCCAATTTGAAGTCATTCCAATGGGAATTTTTTCAGGGTTTTTATCATTTTATTAAACTTGTATTGAAATTAATGAATTTTTCGTAATCGACATGAGTTACTGTTACGTTACGTTACGTTAGACTAACAGTATCCTTCTACGTATATTTGTAGGTTTATGAATGCTTTTCATACACACCGAACGTTCAAAAAATATTTTATTACAATTCTTTCCATTTTTAATATGAGGGTCATTTTTTAAAGAAGAATCGTTTTGTTTCATAACAATTTATTGTAACTCGAAATTTTTCTAATTATAGTGAAAATATGTCTTAAACATAGATTAAGAAAATATTTAGACTTTCCAACTAACGTAAATTCCTTGTCCACGATTTAGCACCACCGGGTTGTCAAGTTTGAAACAATTATGAAAAGATCAAATTAAATGGTCTTTAAAAGTATAATTTCGTAGGGAATAAGTAGCACTGTATTAAAAAAAACCTGTTCACATGAGAGACTCGGTTTGGAATAAAAATTTTAAGAATACGTCTACCGTAAAAATTACGTCTTTTTTGCTAGGAGATTTAATCGTGTAAGAATTAATATTTTAACTGCATTATAAGTGCGTCTTTGGCAGACGCGAGGGGGGTCATTCTTCTGCTGTGACCTATTCCCTTCTTCTAAGGATCTTGTTCATCCCTGTATTTTATGCTCTGTTGATTTAAATTATTTTTTTGTATTATAATGCCCATTGACGACGAAAAAATTCTGTTGCACGATGCGCGCGCAAAAAAAGTAAGTATTTTTCTTTTTCTACTTAACAAGGTCCGTCACACAAGTCAACAAGTC
Source organism: Agrypnia vestita (assembly GCA_016648135.1). NCBI lineage: Eukaryota > Metazoa > Arthropoda > Insecta > Trichoptera > Phryganeidae > Agrypnia > Agrypnia vestita. Next base: position 81,359 of record JADDOH010007983.1, on the reverse strand, counting down.
TTTTATTTAAACATATATTAGGGAAAAAATTCGAAATTAAATATTTATCTGGCAGAATATTATAAAATATTAAAATCTGAATAATATGTTAATTATTGCGATAGGAACATTTAACATTTAACATTACATTACAAATGTAATTATACAATAATAATTTATCATACAATCATATAATAAAATATGTAACTACCCAACTAGGCTGGCCTGTTTTAGGGCAAGTTATATATTTCATTTTAAAACACAATATTCGACTATGGATACTAATTAATTAATGATTTACATGATATATCTCTAATTTCGGTTTCTTTTCAAAATACTCTATTCTTATACTATATAATTCTTATATAGTTCAGAAGTATATAATTCCCATATTCTCAGAATAATAATATCGTTACATTTAAATATATTTTTTATTCTTTAATCACTTTCTTCCTTTGTATCTACTGTTTACACATTGTATTTTGTTTTATTTCTTACAACTTTATTTCTTTCTAATTACTATCTACATATTATTTGCTATATTTTCTTGTGAATTTTTGTTAATATTATAAAAAAAATTGTCATGTTATTCCCATAGAAAGTTATGATGTAATCGCCCAAATCAGAGCGTAAATATTATATTATAAAATAAAAATATATGATTAGGAAAAAGTCATTCTTCTTGTTCTCACTGCACGCCCCTGCTACCCCTACCCGTTTTTGACGGGTTGTAGCTAGTATTTTTTTATAATTTTCTAATTTTCCAAATTTCGGATCTGTTTAATAAGGTATAGGTCTTTTCATATAAGCTTGCAATTGAGGTAGTGTGGGTATAGTGCGTAATACGCGCATTGTTACGTTTTGTTAAGTTTAAGTATATAGACGTACCTCTATAACTAGGCGTGCGAGAGAGGGCGTCGCTGTCGCGTAACAGAAGTTGTCAGAGTGTAAATTTATTACACAATACATAATGTACAGAATGTCCGGTGACCGGTGTCGTATTAAATACAGAAATTTGGTCGGGCAGCACTAAAGAAACCATGCAGTAATGGCGGCCGTTCTATCTGTCAAACTGTCAGACGGTAATATCGGTCCATTATTCGCTTTTTCAGCTTCGCAAAACTTTAATATTAACATTGGCAATTGTTCTTGCACCATCCCGGACTGTTTAGGATGTTTTGGACATAAATTCAGTGTATATTGGTAATCAAGATGACACAGCTCGCGCTCAAAGACGAGAATGAACTGAATGACAGGGCGAGGGGTTACCGCCGGGTGCGGGGGGGGCGGGTTTTAGTTCAAAATTCGCCGCACGCCAAGTTACGTTGGGCAAGCAATACGCCCCTCTCGTATCTGTAAACTTAACACAACGAAACAATGCGCGCACCGTACCCACACTAACTCAATTGCAAGGTTATATGAAAAGACCTGTACACTGTTCCACCATCAAAACAATGCCACGAGGAAAGTGAAGAATGAAAATAGCCAGATAATTATAGAGGCACATTTGCGAAGTCAATATTTGTCTTTCACGGGAGGTCAGCTGTTGCTATATATTTTTCCGTGAAGCTACTAACAAGCGTCGCTTTGCTGACAATCACGGCTGTACGCGGAACAGTGTCCTACAGAATGTGTCACTCTTTACACTGTGCGTTAGAGAAGCGGAAATTTGTCTTTGATTGTGTCGAGTGTTATATTTCATTCATCCATTTCGTAACTACTGAATAAATTTCAGAATAATATGTATGTAACCTTTAATTAGTAGTCAAACTTAGTTTACATACTTTTTACTCTCTTTATATTGACTCGTGGCCTCTGCTTGCTTGCTTGCCGTCAAAAAATTTTTGGATCGATTTTTGACCCTTTTCCCGTGATCCAATCGAGCTGAAACTTGGCAAGTAGACTCGTGGCGACGATCAAGAAGATCTATGAAATTTTCGTTAAAAAAATTTAATAATTATAGTATAAAAGTTTGATTAGCAAAGGCGGCCCGATAACGTCGCGGAATATTTTCTAAATTTGAATTACTCCGTCGGTGTACATAATAGGTACTTCACTACGATTGTCGAAAATCTAAATTGACTGACAAATGATTTTAGAATTTAATCTTCAAAGCATGAAGTGTCTTATCAAAGCTCAAAACATCTGACATTTTAGAAATATATTAAATTTGTTATATTAAATATGTTATGTTATATGTTTTAATTCGTCTTTAATTGTTGTTATATTTTACAAAGAAAGGGAGTATAATAAAAATTTGGTTTTTATGAGTTACTTTTTTAGAAATGAACTAGCTGTAACCCGACAAAAATGACGATATTTTTACATGCCGGTTGCTGTAGAATAAGTATTTACATATTTGTAAGGGCTGATGTACATCAGCGCCGATGATGGACCCTGCAATGGGATCCGAAACGTCGGCCGGAGAGGTCACGTATACACGGAAGAATATCCCAGAAATCTATACGTAGAAGATTCTGAACGGCCGTGAAAACCTGAGAACATTTTTATTTGAATCAAATCGCAAAGTCACTGAACACGAATTACCTTTAATTACAATGTTTTAATTCACAAAATTTCGCAATTTATCACTTTCTATGTCTGTGAATACTTTATTATCACTTGCCAATAGTTCTTAGAAAATCCTGTTCAACTATCGCATGTAAGTAGGTACTTCGCTCGGTTTTCTACAACTGGCCACATTGGCTTACCGCTCCGTTACTAATGTCGCACCGGTAGAAACTATAAAATAAACATGAACCGCCACAGTACTGTCTCTGTCTCTATACGGTACGGCTCGGTCTTTTTAAACGAAACGCGTTGGTTTTTCGAACCTTCGAAATTATTCTATACATTTTTAGTATTTGCGGGAATGTTCCCATCGCATAGATTGTTCCAAACGTCTCTCGAATATTGTTGATTATTCTAGAGTATTGTAGTGCATCCTAAGATGTTTGATCTTGTCGTATTTATCTTGTTGAAATTGTTCCATGTTTTAATCATTTTCTTCTTATGTACAAATCTACTGATTACATATTTTATTTTCTTTTACTTCGGCTAAATCCAAGATAATGGTCCCATTGCATATGCAACGAAAATGATTATTTCACTATATTATTGAATGTGCTAATAACAAAATGAAAGACAATTTACGTTTAAAAATTAATTATTAAATATGATATTACACTTTAAAGTTTCGAAAAATGCACTGCATATTTTGACATTTCATAGGCAATATATGAGGTTAGGTTAGGTTATTAGCTTTGGTTTGTTTAGGTTATTAGGTTTGGTTAGGTTAGGTCATTAGGTTTGGTTTGTTTAATTTAGATGACGATTATTTTAGTTGGATTAAATTAACAGGACACTAAATTATATAGTGAAATACTTATTTTCATTGTATGAACAACGGGACCATATTCTTGGATTATTCCGATATTTACCCCTATTGTTGATCGATGTTTTTAATCGGTTGTTCGGTGAGATAGTTGTCTCGGTTGAGCATAACCTCGATCAGTCTCGAGACACTGATACGCTGCGGCTCGGAGTGGGGGCGTGCGGTCAATCTGCCGATATCATGTTTCCGCATCTTGCACGCGTGTCTGCATCATGAAACATACATTCGTTACTCGTATCGATCGCGAGAATTCATACTTAGTACCATACCGCTCATTTGTGACGGTCGTGACCGTGCATTTTAATATTCATTTCTAACAGTACAGCTGGATACATAAACTAGCTGTGTAGATTTTTAGTACACTGTTTGGATCGTCATAGGGCTTTCGCGAACCTTCTAGAACCTTCTCCTTCCAGAACTTTGTAGAGCAGGTTTTTCCGGAACCTTTTCAACTCACCGACACAGTCGGCGCGCCTATTTTGAAACAATCTGAAGCATTTGCGGCCTTCCATAACAAAACAATGTGCTAGAAAGCGCATTTTCATCACCCACTCCCACCCACGCACAGCCACCCCCACCAAACTCGCATATTTTCGATGTGACACCAAGGGCTATTCACCAGCAGCATAACCAACGGGGGGGTTTTTGTGTTTTCGTTTTTTTGTCCCGTTGTGGCGGGGGGGGGAAAGGAAAAACGTGGCGAGAGAGGCGGAAACAAGGGGGGCGGAGAATGAGAGGAGAGAGAGAAGAGATATATATATATATATTGATTAACATGGAAATCCGAAAACGATTTTTTTTGAGAGACACTAATAGGGTAAATGAATGATACACTAATAATAAAACATTATAAATGAAGACTATGCCCATTATCCCAATAACAAGTGTCTTCGGCTCGCTTATGCTATGTATATTTTACATGTAAATTTATGTGTTTTAAATATTTAGTGTAGTAATGTAGTGCGATAATATAAGAATATCTAAATAAATAATTGATTAAATGGATCCATAGGTTCAGGTCATCGTTTAGAAAATGGATGTTGTGTATGAGTGAATTTTAGAACGATGATAAGGTACAAGTATCTCCAAGAATATCAGCATCAATGTTAGGGTCAGCACAATACATATTATATGTGCGACACAACCTTGTGATGGGAGAAAAGTATCCAACATTATTAGTGTGCTAGCTTGTTCTAAAGAATTCCGTGTTTCTTATACGGGGATTAACATGCAAATTTATGTCAGATAGAGAAAGAGAATCAATAGCTCCACTGAGAATCTTGTGTAGCACAACGAGATCGGATATTTTCCCCCGGGACTCAAGTTTGTGCATCTTGAAAAAGGCAAGATTTTCTACAAGGTCAGAATTTTCTGGGATATTCTGCCATGCATCATGACTGATGTATCATATGATCACAAAGAATCATGCAATTCATTGATCCCTTCGCCGTTTGCTTGACTCTAGGTTCTGCGGGCGCTGCGCGGCCATTAATGCTCTCTAAGCAGCCATTGGTGTCTGCAATTGGCTATCGGCTGTAGTGGCCACTGCGCGGCTTTCAGTGTCTGCGAATTATTATCAATTATATCAATATAGATGGTACTTCGCCGTGTATGTGCTCTAGTTTGACGCATTTCACACCAAATGTATATTCTAACCTGAAAATTAAATTTTTATTAATTAAATTAAAAAATTAAGAAAATTAAAAAAAAAAAAAAAAAAAAAAAAAAAAAAAAAAAACCTAACAAAGTTTGAGCTAAGCGAAACCGGTTGACGAGGTAATTAATAAAATTCGTGGTTTATACAAAGTGATTGTGTTTTACGTACAATTAAGATTTTATGATTCCTTTAAGGTTCGATTTCAATGATTTTTTTACGAATTCCTAAAACTTATAGTAGATAATAGAACTAACGGTTTGTACAGGGATTATTACAATAAATTATTTAGTGTGTGCAAAATTCTGGAACTAGAAGATTTCGTCATTCCAGCTAGATTTGGGGAGGCATTATTTATTTGATTTTATTTCGTAGAAATTCGAGTTCGGTTCGGTTTTTTTTAAAGTTTGTACGGCGCAATACTGAAATAAAAAACGCAACATTGAAAAATTACATTTGTGTTTGATAACGTGTAAAATAATTAAATAAATGTGAAGTTGATCATCAATTAAAAAGCGAAACGTTAATAAAAGTCAAAATTAAACTGAAACCCATTATTCAGTCCTTTGTTAACTCTCTGATTAAAATTTTTACTTCAAGTACGCGTCGTTTTGATTAAAAAACATTACGCGAATACTTGGATTCACTCAAAAAACGTTTTCCGTTTCGTTAATCACTTTTGTTTGCGGAATGACATAATTGGCGCGAAGGTCGACCGAGGCCAAACAGGAAAACATCGCAGAACGAAATGTCGCATAAATGCCTCGCCGAAATATTAGCCTTAGTTGATTGCTACAATGCCTTATCGTCACCGGATAAAAATACATTCAACGTCTGTAAAACTTTTGAACCTAACCCGTAGCACACCGTGATAGAAAATACCCGTAAGAAAAATTGTTTGGCGATTCCGAAAATTTGGCAGTGTTCTGCGTTGATGAGAACCACGGCTAGGGTTTCTGAAGAAGAATTTTTTTCAGATACCATTTAAAATTACAGTTCATCCGTTCGAAAACTACCCCTCCACACCCCCATCCTGTAGTCCTTCCCTTATTCCCGTAATTATCATGTAATTTAAAAATAAGAAATTACGATACTAATGACATGTATTTTATTTTCCGACAAAATTCTATAATTGAAATATGTAAGCATATATATATATATCCCTTAAGGAAGGGGTATGATTAAGAAAAATGTTCCCGTACTGTTTTTGAAAATCCGAGGTCATTCATCACATCTGTTCTCCAGCTAAGGTGTCTCGTATTAGGTCGTCTATTCGCAGACCGACTTCAAGACTATCACTTTAAAAAAAAGTCTTTGATAATATTTTTAGACGTATGTTCTGAGAACACATTTACTGGATTTGTCCACTGCAGGATTATTATTTAATTAAGATAGATTATGGAAGTCTCACAGAGACGAAGCTATTTATGTGAGAAACGTGTGTGGAAGTTTTTTTACGATGGCCCAGGGATTAGTAAGAATAAAAAATTTCCAAACCCATTGTTTAGAGATGCGTATTGTTCGTTTTTACGTAATTTCAGTGTCAGAAAATGCTTTTACTAACTTAACATTGTTTGTATGTAATGTAATATATAATAGTTAATGTCATATTTTTATTTTTAATATTGAATGAGCGTTTAGAGTCAAAAAAGGATAAGTATAATAAAATAATAATTAATTCTTTACATTCTCTCAATATAATGTACTGGCTGTGCCCTCGCTTTCGCACGCGTACGTTTTTAGTAACTTTTAGTCATAATTTATGTATTAACCTTAACATATAGATGCATGTCATCCTGTCTTTTTTATAGAAATTTTTGAGTTCTACAACTTCTCTACAGACAGTATTTAAATATTTCTTACCGTCGAGGCAGCGTTCGTAAAAAACGCATCTCTCGACTATTTTTTTATCGACTTATGTTGTAAAATAGGTCACCACGAAAAGCGCTATTATTTTAAAGGGATAATATATAGCCTACGTCCAATCTGAAAGTCCATTCTAAATATTGGTGAAAGCATTTTTGAGATCGGATAGGTACATTAGGAGATTAACTCCTACATCCAAACTTACAAACTTTACTTCTTTATGTCTTAGTACTTATACCTATATTCCTCACAGCCTTCCTCCTAATTTCACTTCAATTAATTAAATTGCGAAACAAAATCACATTATATAATATTTTTATATGTATGTTCTGAGGACACAATTACTTGATTTTGTGTACGTAAGGATAATTATAAATTAAGATGAATTATACAAGTCGCACAGAAACGAAGCTATTTACATAAAATCGTATATGGAAGTCCTTATAGGGTAAAAATATATATTTTTTTAAAGTAGAGAGTGTTTCCTCCAAAATATTTATCAAATGATTTGGCAATGCAGTATAATGAAAATGTCTTCAAAATTGAAACTGTATTTATATTAAGTACCTACTTGGTGAATAAAATTGTGTTTTCTTTATTATTTTATGCGAGTATTTTAAATATTGAAAATTTTGAATTTCTAAATGTTTGGAACATTCATGAAATTTGTATTTTTTTTGTTGCTGCAAAAATAAATATCAAGAAGTTAAAAAAAGGGGAAGATATTCAGAGAAGGGGCAGGATTTTTAGTTATTTTTCGAACCAGCTGATCAGAAAGCATTTTATTAGCATTATTCGAATCAGTAATACGTAGCTTCGTGCCGGTTTTTTAATATTTATTCCTTTTGGTCGCTATTTTTAAAGATTTTTTATTTTTGTCGCTAAACTTATAAAGTTCATTTCGTGTTTTTATTCCTTATTTCGAACGATAAAATAATCAGTAATTTATCGGTGGGTTCCAGCCGGGATCCGGGAAGAGATTTGAGAGTCGTTTAGAAATTGATCAGTCTCTTTTCCCGGGGCTGGAACGAACAGAGAGGTATCATTACCGGCTGTGTATTCTGTCATGGGAAGGAATATAGATGTATCTAGCAAAGTCCATTCGAATATACGAAAAAAAGTGATTTAGAACATGTATACAACTTTCAAAATTTTGATAAATTACGGTCGAATTGGTAAACATTACATTGTGTAAAGTGTTCACTTAAGCCAGGCCCTTAGCCCTTATAAGCCCTGGGCACCCTATAAAAACTTCCTTACACATTTTTCATATAAATAGCTTGGTCTCTGTGAGACTATAATTTATCTTAAATAAAAATTATATTTATTTATTTATTACTGTGATATTGATATAATTTTTTATCTAACATCGATGTATCAACTTTACTTGACTGAATTAAAATAAGATTATTTTTAGTAGAATTTGCTTGGCAAGATTGATTTTCTACTACGCAATTCTAGGTGCCAATGTTTTTTCTATGCTTAGCAAAAACATGAATTTTACATTGAACTTTTGAATTGTATTTATGTAAATATAACAGGCTTTATTGACTCCCCGTGTTACGCCACGGTAAGGGGAGGGTTAACCGGGCACGTAAAAACAATCAGCCTTACGAATTTCGTTTATTTGTTTTTCTGTGTTTTGCTCTGAAATAATTCATATTTTATTACACAATTTGCACGCTTAAGCAGAGGGAACAGTTTATTTGAAAACCGTCAGGGCTTCCAAATTGTTTTAAATAACGTATAATCGCTGTGTAACAGGCTCACTTAAATATACGAAAGGTGGATTCTTACGGAGAGAAAGAGATGAAGAATTCAGGCTGCCGTAATGATACATCTTTGGGGAGTAACATGAGGAGAGGGGTCCCACCACACACCCAGTCGTTTTATGAGAAATATCTCCCATATCGGCCCTACACTTTCGCCGCCCACTTTCGGCATTTTTTTAATGCTAATTTGGCCGTACTCACCGCCTCGACACTCATGGGAATGCGAGCGGGATGGGGAGGCGTCCACACAAAACCTCTCCTCTGCCTCCAAAGCGCAGGGACAAATGACAATTGGAATTTACTTATCATCCATTAAGTGGGAATTGCAAGTTATGTACAGGAAATGCTACAGTACTTTTTTATTTTTTTAGTTATTTAATAATAATATAATAGTATATATATAGGATATATATATATATAATATTTTTTTCCACAATCATACATAAATGTTTACAAATCGATATGTTTTGTGTGTGTATACCTCACCAAAAAGAATTATATTCTTGTATGTGGTGAGGAATAACTACTTACAAGCATAGGTATAGGTAGTATAATCTAATTGGAAGGAAAGAAAAGAAAATCTAATACATCAAATCTTAGTTAATATTACAGTAGACAGAATAAGCAGTTAAGTAAACAATAATATAAATAATAAGCAATCAAGAACTCAATCACAAAGTCAATTCTATAATAAATGAGAATGCAATGTCCTTATGCTAACGTTTTATTTTATTATGTTATTATTTTTTTTTTAAATAAATGAGGTTAATAAAAAAATTAAAAATAAATATTATTAATTGAGTTACATGAGCAATTTAATAGACCAAGTTTGTAAAGTACCGTGATATGGGATCGTTACCAAATGTTTCAAGTCAAGAAGATGCTTAGCCAGTAATCCACCATCTTAGGTACTCCCTAGAAAACCGTGGTGTTAAATTTTCATATTAGTAAATAAATAATGTGATTGCAATTTAATATGTCGGCTTTTACTTTGTGGAAATACATTTAAATAAAACTACCAAGTAATATAAAGCCAGCCTTCTACACCGACAATTCAAATAAAAATGAATTGAAAAATAACATGTCGAAAAATCTAAAAAAAATATGCTGCAGTGAGGTTTACAAACTAAAATGTAGGGATTGCGATATGACATATATAGGTCGGACGGGCAGATCAATAGAAACTAGATTTGAAGAACATAAAAGGTGCCTCAGTAATCATAACTTTTCGGAATATTCTAACCATTTTATAGAAAATAACCACACATTTAACAACACAAAAATACATATTCTACATAAACAGACATAGGCCTAAAACAAAACAACTAAGAAATACTTGAAATTCATGAAAACCTAAAAACAACAAATAACATCATCAATGGTCAAACACAACCCTTCACATCACCCCTTCTCACAATGTTCCCGGTCTCTCACCACCTAGACGCCCCCTCCACTTCTACTGATTTCACACCCCATACATCAGACATCCATTCCCGCACACCTCAGCACACCGCACACTCACCTGAAGAAGGAAACGGAGGTTTCCGAAACATGTTGTTATTCTAAAAAATAATGAAAAAAAAAATTTTAGTGTTTTATTCCTAATTATTAATATGATTGTATCAAATAATAAATTTTATTTGGTTATGTTTGATTTTAGTGTATTCATTAATAAGTATTCCGAATTTGTAAATCATCTTTTGGTTATGGATCATTCTTTTGATATTAATAAGGGTTTACAAATTATACAGGATTACAGTTGGATAAATAAGAAATTAAAAAAAAAAGTTAATAATAAATTGAATACTAGAAAAAACCAGGACCATTTTTTTAAAATGGTTATCTTTTAAATTTGTTTTTATGGTCATATATTATTATTTTTTTATTTTTGGTTTTAATTTGTTAGTATAAGTACATTGTACCCTGACAAAGGGCGTGGCTCTAAAACATGTTGATATTTTCAATAAATAAGTGATGAATTATTATTAATTATAGTTATTAATATTTTTGATAAAGTTTATACATTATTGCTCTTAGGGGAATTGGGATAGAGGAATTCCCATTTGTACAGGGTTATTTGTAAAACATTAATAACCTCGCAGGACTATATTCCTGCCTTAATTATGAGTGAAAAATGCTCAAGCTATTATGACCTAATATCAATATAATATCAAGGAGATATGCGACATCAAAGTTTGCATTTTTTTTCAATATTTCTGACTTATTTTTTGTAAAACGTTGGACTATCATTACAGTAACTTATATCGAACATGAAAAATTCATTCTCTTTAATAAAAAAATAAAAACCTTCGAATTCCAATTGGAAAACATTCCAATTGAAATTTTTCAGGGTTTTTATCATTTTATTTAACTTGTTTTGAAACGAATGAATTTTTCGTAATCGATATAAATTACTGTAATGATAGTCCAACGTTTTACAAAAAATAATAGGTCATTATAGCTTGAACATTTTCGACTCATAATCAAAGCAGGGAATATAGTCCTGCGAGGTTATTAATGTTTTACAAATAACCCTGTATATCTCTCTTGAGCATTTGAGGGGTAGGAGTGAAATAAACTAGCTCCCGCGGACCAACAGGCAGGAGACGGACACCCCTAATAAAACCCCTGTCTTGGGCTTCTGCGAAATATTTGGAGTAGAGGTCAGGAGAGTGCTGTTAGTTCAGGCTGGAGTTCACAGTAGGGATTGCTGAGGTCAACGGCGGCGCCCGCATCTTGAGAAGATGAAGACCTTGGTGTCAGGTGGCAAGCGGCCCTAAAAACAGTCGCCGAACCAAAATCTCCTTGCACGGACAACCCAGGACAGAGGAGAAGGGCCTCCTAGAGTAAACCAGGATAGACGGGCAGGGAGATAAAAAAACTAACCCATAAAAACCCATTTTTTTATAATATTCCCTTTCTCATTTACTAGTTGAAACGGGTTTCACGCTTACTCCGCGCGTCGGCTCGAGTCGGGCGACGCTACGAAAGGTAGTAATAAAAACCGTAAAAATTTCAATAATCCAAAATTTAAAAGAAAATTTGTTAGATAGTTTTTATCGTCGCCACGAGTCTGCCTGCAAAGTTTCAGCTCGATTGGATCACGGGAAAAGGGTTAAAAATCTATCCAAAGTTTTTCGACAGACAAGCAGACAAGCCGACAAGCAGACACTACGAGTTAAAAGAAAGGGAGTAAAAATAAGTTTAAATATTATTGATGTAAAATCTCAATTATAACAATTTCCTTATCTGTCTGTCCGTCCGTCGTAACTTCTTGTAACGTCCGTCATTTTTTTTAGTATAAAAATTTTTGTTATTCTTTTTTGATCATTTTTTTTATAAATAAAAAAATACTTTTCTTTAGGAACCAACATGTAAAAGTAACGTTATTTTTGAGACTATCTTATTAATTAATTTTAATACAGCTAGTTTATAAGATAATGTTGGTGTAATTTAAAATAACGGGTATCAAATTATAGATAATTTGCGATTTATAAAGATCTTTATATATTTATATTTTCACATGTTACATAGTTTTTGTTCTTTATCGACAGTGAAGTGGTAGATTTACCCGCTTATAATGCGGGATACCTGAGTTTGGTTCATTAAACTACATAAAAACATAAGACTGAATGTCGATTCATCTGTTTGGCTGACCTAATCTTGCGTTTTCAGAATATTTTGAGTATGATCAAAATTTTCAAGAACGCAATACTGGATTTTATCCCCAGGGGGAATATAATTAATGAAGATATATTGTAAATGTCTCATAGAGACGAAGCTATTTTATAAGAAAGAATAATAGCTTCGTCTCTATAAAACATCAATAATATATCTTAGTTTTGCATAGTTATTCTTAAGGGCTCTACGCTAAACGTAGGAACCCCTCCAGTCTCCCCCATTTCCACCCACGAAAACAAATGTGCCTTGTATTGTATTCCTTTTGTTCCAAATTTTGCGTAGTTGGTCTTTAGGATCCTGCAAAAATTTCTCTCCAACTGTCATCCTACCCCCTCTCCACGATTAAAATGTGTATTATGTTACATTGTTTACCATTCGTTTCACTCCCGTGATATAAATTATTGTATTTCAAAATTTTGCATTTTTTGTTGCATGTTTCTCTATAGGACCCTGAAAATGTGCATAATCCATTGCACCTACCTCTCCCCTCCCAATCGTACTAACCCCTTTCCCCACGATCCAAATCTAAAATGATTAACTAACTGACCATTACGCCGTTTCTCCGCAGGGGGAAGCAAAGGGAAAAACTACATTTCAAAATGAAGACTACGACACACACACGTTCACCAGTTTGAAGACTAAAGTATATACTACATTTGTAGTAAAAACTACATGAAGTGAACTAATTGTAGTATTAATGAAGTGAACTATTGCGGAGATGGTGGGGGACGCGAGCACATAAAAACGGGAACGCGCGGGCGCACGCTCTCTCTTACTTCCCGGGTTCCCGCATACTCTAGTCAGGATCTAGTTACGCTCGGTCGGAAAATTCTATTGGAAATATACTAAGAGTAAAACTCCCATCCACGTTTTACTCTACCTGGAATCAACCTCTGCATTCCCTGGCGGGAATACACTACGAGTGCTAATGAAGTTAAGTAATTGCAGTACTACAAAATTGTAGTATTAATGAAGTGAACTATTGCAGTACTACAAAATTGTAGTACTAATGAAGTGAACCAATTGTAGTACTACAAAATTGCTTCTAGAAGGGTGTGCTACTAGAAAATTTTCAAAAACTTGGGAGGGGTTGTTTCAGTTTCCAGAGATTTCTTCGTTCGGTCCCAAAATTTTTCAAACCATGGAGGGGGGTTATTTCAGTTTCCACAAATTTCTTCAATCCCAAAATTCCATACACTTTATCATATTCGGTGTCAGAAATTTTCAACTCTTAAGGGGGGGGGGGGGGTGTTGTTTCAGTTTCCAAAGATTTCTTCATTTATCTACATCGAGTGTCATCAAAAATGTCACATAAAAAATGTACTATTTGAAGAATGACTTTCAATAACTTTAAAGTGTGTGTACTTTGTAGTGTGCACTTTAAAATGAAATGTACTATATTAAGTAGATACTTTCAAATAACTTTGAAGTGTGTGAAGTTTGTAATGTGTATACTACACTTCAAAAGGTGTGAAGAGTACACTTCAATGTAATGTAGTACTACACTGTAGTAGTTATACAGAGCGGACCCATCACTAGTAGAGAGAGAGCATAGGCAAAAGTTTACGATTTACGCTCAAATTTACGCATGGAATCCAATTTCGGCAGGCGAAGCTGCAATGCGGTATACGTGTGATAATCATTTTAATTCCGAGTTTTATCGCCGCTGATAAAGACGATAACATGTATCACTAATGTACACCTTCGTAGTCCACAGGCCATTACGAGAATCGATAATTCCTCATACATCATTACTTTCATATACATGTACATGTATATAGACACAGGGTGATTCAAATTAGAATACATTTTATTTTATTCATTTCACACATGAGGGGTGTAAAAGCAAAGACATCAATATCCCACTAGGGTGTTTCTGAGTTAAATATATAAAAAACTGTCACTACTCAAGGAAGCTTCTCTGGAATCTATGAAACCTACATTTTATTAGAAATGAGTTTTTAAAAACAATTGTCTCATCACCTTGCTTTTATATATGTGATAGCGTAAGATAGGGATTGAAAAGTACCCTATAATATATTTGGTATCGATACTTTTCCAAGAGCTATTTTATGATTTTTAAATTGAATGTTTATAAAATTGGAATATAATTAATATTTAAAAATAAAATATTTTATTGGACATTAAAAAGAGTTTTAAAAAATATTTTTGTTATAATTTTGAAATATATATTTTAGGTGGCCCTTCCTTTTTGCATTGGGGTACATTTTTTTTGCTACGTCACTGGTGCTATATTTCAAATAAGATCGATGACGATTTACATCATCTATATTATAGTAGCAGGCTGGGACTAATCTAGATTAGCGGCAGAGGAAGTGATCCAGACAAAAGGTTAAAGGCTTACTAGCCCCTAATCATGGGGTAGGTTCAAAGTAACTTTGTCGATTATATGTTAAAATACTCAATTGGTAAAGTATATCCATTGATTAATGTTCGATAGCAGCAATAATACGATTTTTTTTTTGAAGAATCCATATTTACATTGATTTATTTACATTTTATGCAACATTTTATAAGATATATATTTATGATAAATTATAGAATTATGAATACGAAGCACAGATACGAATATATAGACCAGTATATATTTTTAACAATTTTTTATATGTATGTTTGATTAATAATTATCTCTCTGTGGACAAAATCCAGCAATTCTGTTTTCAGAAAATAAATAAAAATAAAAAAATTGCTGGGTATTGATTGCTACTCAACTGGACCTAGCGATTTCGATAGTCACAAATAAATTTGCATATCTACCGCTAGCGGACGCTAGAATCAAATTATTTTTTAATTCAAATATAATAAATTCAATATATTCAGGAATGTGCAGTGAGTACATTGAAGCATGGCTTTAACGTCAACATATTACACAAGAGTCAGAGAAAAAACAATGCTAACTCCGGATTATCGAAGTCTCTTGAACAGTCCACGTAAATATAGAATCAATTACACTATTCACAAATCACTAGAAATTTGGAGAAACTGGTCGAACATTCTTCATGCATCGCGAACTAACATTTATATATAAAAGCGATGCCAGCGCGCGCGAGTCAGTTATTTAGATAGCGGGCCATAGAAAGCGAAACCAGCAATAGACAGCGCGAATGTCGTGTTACATAGACAAGTGACTAGTGATAATAAGTGCAACGTATGAAATTTGTCCAAATAATTAATTTCATAATATTCTAATATACCAATCACAATTATTCTCATATTCTTCAGATTTTAATAAGTCATAATTTTCTAAGCACAACTAAACTCCCTAAAGAGATAAAGCCAGCATTTTATACCAGTAACAATTTAGGCAAATTATTAAGAAACTGTAAAGACAAAGAAAATATATTAAACCATTTTGCTATTTATAAATTTAGCTGTAATGATTGCCCAGCTTTCTATATTAGTAAAACATCGAGAAACGTAAATATTAGAATAAAATAACACATTAAATGCTTAACAAATGTAGGTTTTTCTGAATTTGCCGAACATCTAATTAATTATGATCACACATTTGATAATAATACAGGGCCAAAAATTTTACACAAAAACTGACTAGGTTTGCGAGTCAAAAATCTAGAAGCATTAGAAATTAATAAAGCTATCAATAGTCAAATAAAAAATAAACAAATAAATTTATCTAATAGTCCGATTATAAAGCTGTTCCCTCTATCTTCAGTTAACTCCTCCCCTTCCCTCCCTCTACCTAGTTGACACTCTGTCCCTCTCTCTTTTTCTTTCCTCCTTTATAAATTTCTGTACCTAGATTAGTCTATATTATAATTGTCCTGAAGAAGGTTGAGTCCAACCGAAACTAGTTGACAAATATATAGCAATAAAGTGGTTTAAAACATGGTTTTTAATTTATTCTTAAATATCTCATAATTTTCTGTCAGATAAATGTTTTTTTTTTTTCAAAAAAAAAATTATTTACATAGAAAATGCTCACTGCATACACCTGCATATTCCCTCTCATTGCTTTGAAAATCAATATCAGAACTAAGGCGAGCACTCGACCTCCCTCATCTCATCATGGCTAGTGCCATCTCTCGAAGGAGCCAAATGGCTTCAATTTCCTTCACGACAAAGAAGAAACCGTCCCATACATATGAAGCCAGTCAAAAAACCGATGAGGTAACACCCACAATCACCCAAATAGAAAAGAGAAACTGTGTCATTTGACGACTAACATAAGTCCCTTCCATGGCGAAGTATTACAGTAATTTTTGAAAATAGAAGACGAAATTTCCACACCATGACGTCACGACTCTCCAATCAAAAGCTGAGATGGCCGAATTATATTTAACAAAAAACAATTTGTGACGACATCAATTAGTCGGAAAATGCTATTATGAAAATCGCACATTCTCTGGGTACTGTTTTTATTTATTGTCTATTTGCTCATGTACTTTTCATATTCGATATAAGTTTCTGTAATGATAGTCCAATGTCTCACAAAAAATAAATCAGAAATATTGAAAAAAAAAAAAAATTTCCAAATAACCCTGCATGATTATGGTTTATTATAATTTTATTTTATTTTTGAATAATAATTTTTTTGGCATTTTTTTAAAGTGATGCAAACACGGAATACGTGTCGCATCAATCAAATAATAATTTCGTTGTCTGTCGTAATTTCGTGTAACGTCAGTAATTTCGTTCGAATTGACGGCTCAACAAATGGCAGGGGATGGGGCTTGAACCCCGGGCCACCGAACTCGAACCAGCCGTTTCACGCATGTTGCCACGGACGCCTCTCCGTGGAGTGTCAAAAATATATGAATGTGTACTAGAGAAAGACGCGAATCAATGTTTTATCATTTTTGACGGGTTGCAGCTAGCATTCTTACTGTTTCCAAAATAAGCCAAACGCTTGTTCTATGTATATAGGACTACTTGCTGGTGTCCTGG
Source organism: Agrypnia vestita (assembly GCA_016648135.1). Lineage (NCBI taxonomy): Eukaryota > Metazoa > Arthropoda > Insecta > Trichoptera > Phryganeidae > Agrypnia > Agrypnia vestita. The sequence goes on along the minus strand of JADDOH010007983.1, from coordinate 64,087 downwards.
AATGGAACTCGAATCACCGACTACTATCTAGATTACAAGGCGAGCGTCATGACTACTACACCAACAAGCTACTCTTGAAGATATAATAAGAAGCTTTCTTTTAGTATAGTTAAGCGAAAATGAAATGATATTAAGACTTTTAAATATTTAATTTCTCCAATAACAAAAAAATTACTTTGTGGTAGCGTTATTTATTGTATAATTAATAAAAATTCATTTTGTGTTAACCACTAATTTGTTTAAATATCAACATATTTCAGGGCCAATGGCCAATTCCCCGAAACTTGTTGATAATTAAAAAAAATAATGGTAATACAAAGTTAATTCTTGTTAATTAATAAAATTATTTAATTAAGGATAAATTATAGAAGTCTCACAGAGACGAAGCTAGTTATATAAGAGAAAAGTGAATGTAAGTCTTTTATACGATGGCTCAGGGCTTACAACCTGTATGAGCTGTCTTAAGTGATCCCTCTATACAATGCAATGTTCATACAGGTTGTAAGCCCTGAGCCATCGTATAAGAGACTTTCATTCACTTTTCTTATAAACCTGTAAATAGCTTCTTTCTGTGAGACTTCTACAATTTATCTTAATTAATTAATCACCCCCCTGGGGACCAAATCCAGTAATTGGTTCTCTGAACATATTTTCATATAAAAATATTGTTAAAATTATTTTTTTTACTTATTGAACCATATTAGTTGTGATTTAGATTAATTACAGATTACTCAGACACGATTTTAACGGATCAATTCTTATTAGTATCCGTTATATTAAAAATGTCAAAAATGACGGTAATTTTGCATGCCGGTTCCTAAGGAATAAGCATTTTTTTTTATTAAAATAAAGAAAAGAAATTGAAAATAGTCAAGAAGAAAAAAGAGAAAAATAAAGATAAAAAAAGTAAAAAGTTTTTTATAAAAGAAGATGAACAGACAGATAGACAGACAACGAAATTACTTTTATTGGGATGGGATGGGATTGTACACTTGTCAATTCTTATTTTAATTTTGTTATATCAACATCGAAAGTTTGTGATTGCAGAAGTGATATATAAAAGCAAAAATATGCGTTGATTATTTTAATGGATCAACCTGTAGATATGATGGATCACTGGTGATGAGGTGTAGCAAGGAGTGACATGACTATATCGTACAGACACACAATACATTCAATAAATACGATACCGTATCTTATCTCGTGGCAAGAAAATTATTGAAGCGAAAACCATAAATTCTTCAATTATTTATCTTTACTAGACGATCGTACGAGAAATATTAATATGTAACAACATGTATTATCCGTCACACAAAGATTTTGCAAATTATATTGAAGCACATCTATTTAAAAAAAAAGTAATTTAAATACATACGTTATTACATAAATTTTAGTATGGAAAACTTATTGATATAATAGATGTAAATCTATTTCTATATAAAAAGACAATTGAATTAGTATGTGTAAGCTGTGCACACGAGGTACATTTTTTCACTGTATTGGTGTTTAAGGGTATATAAGGGTTTGCAGTTTGCACATACTATTTTGATTGTCTTTATTAAGAGGCCCCACCCAGTACACGAATTTCGTATTTGCTCTCGATTTTGCTAAATTTAACGTAAACTTTTAAATCATTTTGCAAGGTCAACAGGCTTTAAATCAATTTTATTATGATAGAAAAATATGAAAAATATATTGTTATAACATCAAAAAAATTATAACCCCGAAACACTATTTTAGTTTTCATGCAATAGAGTTATCTTTGGTAGGTACACTAATCTCGTATTTTTTCAATCTCGTGTATTATAAACCTTATATCGCTGTGCAGTCAATATTCTGAAATTGGCTGTACTTAATTTAAATGCCTACGAAATAAATCGAAATTTTATTCAGAATATTTTGAGTATGTCCAAATTTTTCAGAACAGATCTGGATTTTTGCCACAGGGACATCGTGGTATTCTATCATGGGTGGAAATGGCGAACGTTACATTGTGTGAAGTGAAAGTAAATCAGCCGAAAGATAAGTCGTAAGCCCTACGTACACCCAAAAAAGGCTACTATATCTACTTTCCCATAAAAATACAGTTTCGTCTCTGTGAGATATCTATAATATATATACGTTGATTCGAAATTTTATTTTTATTCACACCATTTTATCCAACTAAATAACGTTTCTCCGCAGGGGTAGGCAGAGAGGATAGAACGCACACCACTTTTGCTTCGGCTACGTTCATACATCTTCTCATACAAGTTCTACGGTTGTCGAGGCTTTAACAGGGCTATCCTCAAACACTTGTAGTATCCGATCGTGCCAGGTCTTTCACAGACGACCTTTATTCTCGTTGCCTTCAACACTCGCCTCATATGTTTTCTTAACCATCCTTTCCTCGCTCATACGTTCCACGTGACGAAACCATCTCAGCACTTCTTTCTTTTTTCTATCTACCACGCTCCAGCCAGCATTACAATCTCTTATAATTTGTTCATTCCGCACTCTTTCGACAAAAGATTTTCCGCACAAGCGTCTAGGTGACCGCATTTCCACCGCATTCAGTCTACTTTCATTCCTTCTTTGCCAATTCCAGGCTTCACTTCCATACATCAGGGTTGGCACTAGAACGCCATTATGTACCGCTAGTCTCGCTTCCTTTGACAGATTCTTATTGGCCATAATTGCACCCAGTTTTAAATAGGTACATCGTAATACTTTTATCCAGTTTTATTCAGTTTAAAATATATCGTAATATTCCGCGAAAACTATAAGCATCAGGGATTGGAGGAGTACTCTCAGGATAAAGGAAGATGAAAAGGGATGCTGGAGGAAGCCAAGGCCCACAATGGACTGTGGAGTCATTGACGATGATGAATACTTCGTCAGATAAATATTCAATTTGGCTTTCGACGATGTCACTGGAATTGCTTGACAACATAAATATAAAAAGTAGGAAAACGTAAAATGAATATTCATAATTGGCAAGCGAATATTGTAAAATAATAAAAAAACACTGAAATTCTAGTGTTTTTTCTCTCTCTGTAAAATTTTATTTTTGCGCTCCCTAGACACGTATGCGAATTCGGCCTATTTTACCTGCGTTTATGGGTTTTTAAAGCTTATCATTGGTTGTATCTCAAGTTTTTGAATGAATGAACGAGTTCTATTTGTCACCTAGTGAAAGTAAACCTACTTTTATTTTTAAATATAACTTAAAATGACCTTTCGCAAAGTCACGCTGCAAAATTTCGAAAAATAAGGATTGAAATGGCGAGATGAACCAAGTAATGTGACAGAAAAAAAATGCAAGACAAAATTATAGCGCCTTGCGTCGCCGCAGATAAGCCGTCCACGTATTCACGTTTTTAATAACTCCTTTTAATGTAATTGCTTATCGATCGCTCCGCAGTTAGCCTAATCATTCGACCGAGGCACGCACCGCCGACGTCGTAATAATTAATTAAATTTATTACAATTCAAATTAGCCGCTGTGTTTTAGGCCACGTTCACATGGACCGCGCGGTGAGAGCGTTCACATGACAGCATTGTGCGCGAGCCAGTCCGGCGTCAACATTGTTAGAGAATGGATGTGGAGGAGGCAATTTGCTTACGGATTTTATACCGAAAACTGAAACGTCGCAGAAGAAGACAAAGAAGATACTGGGTGCATCCTATTTTAAGTCAAAGACTTTCTTCAAGCCTGCTTTTTACTTTATATCCCGACCTGAGACTACACGAAGAGAAATTTTTTAACTATTTCAGGATGTCGGTTACATCCTTTGATTTTTTATATGATTGCGTTGAAAACGATTTAAAACATAGTAATCGTGCTATAAGGTATTGCATCAAGGTATCACCAAGATCTTATTTTTATTCGGATAGTCCTTCGAACTAAGATTCCAAATGGCATCTCTTTTTTTAATTTCATTGATAAGCAAATCGATAGATTCGTCTTCGCTACTCATTTTCTTCGATCTATGCGCCTGTCCGTCTCAAACCGCGCGGATCAACTGAACGGGTCGATACAGGCTTGTAGGATCTTGATCCGCGCGGCACCGCGCGGTACCGCGCGGATCAAGATCTTGCGCGCGGGTAGGAGCGGTACCGCGCGTTAATGTAGACGATAAACTTTATTTATTAAGATCTTGTACCGCGCGGTCATGTGAACGTAGCCTTAATATCCCTCTACCGGGAACTCGGGCCGCAGTACGGCGCGGCGGGCGCGGCGGCTCGATACAAGCTGGGCCCATACACCGTGCACAGCACAGGTGACGCATTCTGCGCTCGGGGACTCCACCAGCAGTGGCGGATTAAGCACCGGCCGGACTGGGCGGCCGCCCGGGGCAGCGGAAAAGGGAGCACGCGTCCCCCGAGCAATGCCAAGACCTTGGCTCGCTTAGACCCACTGATATTCACTGTCATAGGTCGACCACAATCAAAAGACCATTACCTAACTATGTCCTGTAAGAAGGAGAAAATTGCCTGGCAAGCCTGTATTACAAGCCTCAATATAATATTCCAAATAAATACATATTTTTTACTTTAAAAAAGGTTACTTACATACTAGAAAAACGTATATTGTGTTCATTTTTTTCATCGTAACAACATTCATATTTTTTGCGCACATTCTTTTGAATGCGGTCTAGCTATAATAAAGATAATAAATTCATCTGAAATAATACAATAATTTATATATTCAAACACACATCATACATAATTTTTTTATTTATTATTCTGAGGCAAGCATTTTACACTTATAATTTGTAGGAGTTAAGGCAAGTCCCGATAATATTAATTTCTTTGTCTGTCTGTAACGTAATTTTTTATATAAATATGTATTTTTTTATATCTTTTTTGTTCTTTTTTCTCTCCTTTTTTTCTTTCTTTTTTCTTCCTTTTTTAAAAATAAATAAATATGTACACATACCGCCATTCTTGACGGGTTACAGCTAGTTTGATAATATAAATACGAAAACTTCAATACCTCGGACATGTGATAATACATCCTGAGAAGTAGGTACGAAATGGGAGTCGAACCATCGACCACCAGATCACTAGGCAAGCATCATGACCACTACACCAGCAAGCTACTCAAATACCATTGTACCATCATGCATAAAATTTATGGACGTTTCATGCTTGTTCTTGTGCTAAATTAAAAAAATAAATATGCGAAAAATCTTTAAAATAAACATTTATAATAAAATTAATTTTCATCTAGGAAGAAACAAAATCAGTCAAGAATTATAAAAAATATTAACGAAACGTAAAAGAATTTTTATTATCTATAATCATAAATATTTTAAAAATTAATCGTTGCAATTGTTGTCTCAGTGCATGTTGGTAAATTTATCAAATTAATTTGATCTAACAGGGCCTTTTCAAGGCAATTTTTAAATAATGCAATCCGCCACTGGAATTAGGCGATTCTTGGGGATTAATTAGGATTTGAATTTTAAAACAGCAATACTCAATATATATTGTATATATATACTCAATATATATATACTCAACACTTAAATTCCATTAAAAGCGTAAATAAATTTATTTGTAAATTAATAGTTTCAGTCTGGATAATTTACAATTTATGTAATTTTATTTAGGAATGATTTATAGAATCTACATTTAGCTGACTGCCTCTACAGAGGAAGAACTGGAAACCATTTTATTAAAAATACAGTTTTTTAACAGAATTTTTCATTTTAAAATATATTTACTTTTGAATACTATACAGATATATATTGTACCACTTTTTATATTATACATTTTATTTATTGTATTGTACTAGCTACTACATATTTAACTATGTGTTAAAATATATAGTTTTCTGTATAAATTACTAAATACTATGAATTGAACCTTATATTTTACTACATTTATTTATATTCGTGTTCAAGCTTTTGAGCCCAATTCTAGGAGACAAGCAAGTTAACCCAATTTTTAAGCATTAACATAATTTTAAAATATTAAGAATATTACATGTGCTCCGTGTACGCATCTCTATTATAAAAAAAATATTTCACTTCTTATTTTTATTTTCTTTATTTTCTTTTCTTTACATCTTATTTCAATAAATAAGATGTAAAGAAAAGAAAAGAGGAAACAAGTATTACCATGAAAAAATAAATATATAATATTATAATAACGGTTTTAGCGAGCGGTGGTATATCAATTATGAGGGGCCAGTATCTTTCTACAGTGTGCAATGCTGGATATTGGATCAATTGATAAGAACAGCCCTGAATTACACAAGAAAGGAATATTATTAATTATTACACACTGGTAATTTACGACCTTTGTTATAGTGATATAGTGACAGTGGTCACAAATTTCCTTTACATTCAGGGCCAGTCATATCTTCTACTTAAAAATGCACTTCCACTTAGAAATTTGTTTTTAAAAAAAACAAATTTCGATACCAGAAGGAATCGCAATAATATTTTGAGATAAAATTATAGATTAGATTATATTATCATGTCACGAATTGCGGCGGTGGGGTCCGAATGAATCAGTCAATCATACTTTTACTTATTACAGAAAGTCATTGGACGCAAAGTTTAGCTGGAACACTATTCCGTAACTCGCACTAATCATTTCACCTCCTAAAGTATTCCACAAATAGGTAATCTTTATTCGCGCCATTTTTTCTTCTTTTTATGGCTAATACGTTCAATGGATTTCGGCTATCATGTTGCAGATCAACTCAAATGTCATAATATACAAACCTCCTTACCTACTTTAGTACTATAGTACTACTATCTATAGAAAATATTTATTATACTTTATTTATTGCGGCCCGGAACAGTTCTACACTAGGCTGGCCAAACCATTATCTCAGGTTTTTCAGACACGGTGTTCTCCTTCTTCCAGCAATCTTTCCCTGCTATATGAGGTGCAAGGTCTCATCTGTACCGTTTCATCAATCGCTTGTTTATTTGCCCGTTTCTGTGGTTTTCACTAGCCGTCAAATTCGACTACATATGTATGATAGCCATGGCGCTACTCGTTTGGGGTCCTCGATTCTTGGAATATTCTCGTATATTTCCGTGTATTCTACTAGTTTCTAGATATTTCCAAATAATTCTAAAACGTTCAGAGTGCTGGGAAATTCGCAGACTCTTCCGTTATAGGATCTCGTGAATCCAATCAGTAATTATATTTTACCCAATAGTAAAATTATTTTTGAGAACCGTTTGATAATTTTGCTAGGGGACCTCTCTGCACACAGGGGTCCCGCCCCGGGTCAGACTGAGGTCACCAGCACCCCTGGGGGTCAGTAGGGTGGGGGAAGGGGTGTTGTACAGAGGGTGGTTAACCGAATTTTACATAGACCTGCATTGTAGAGAGCAATCCCATCCACAAGTCATTTCACATCCGAGGAGTTGCTCTCACGAAAGATCCGAAGAAATGGTTGGTTCTTCGTGTTTGGATGCTGGGTAATTAATCGTCGTATTTGTAACACGTTTTTTAGAGAAATTTATATAGAAGTATTATTGGAAACCCAATACCTATCAATTTTCCACTAGGATTGGTTTGGTATCGTTAAAAAGCTGTCAGCAAGACAATACTTTGTAATATTTGTTGTATTAAATGTTTCCAAAATCAAAAATGCATTAAAATAATTTAATTCTGGCGTCCATTAGCGGTAGATACAACAAAGTTATTTGTGACTATCTGATTATTAAAAGTGGATTGCTTTAAAAATGGTATAATATTTGTTTTAATCAATTAAAAAGAGACTACATATAAGGCCGAAAAATTTACGTTAATTTACCAAGCCTGTGGCGAAATTGGACAATGCGCCATTCCCGGATAGAGCGAAAGTCCGTTGGTTTTAATCCCGGTAGAATATTTTTTCGTCAACTTGATTTTTCGCTATGTCTCTTCTAATTGATTAATAAATTTGTCAATACTTTCTGCTTTTTTATTTTTTTTAAATTTATTTATATTTAATTTTAAGTATGAAATTTTGTTTGGACTGTGCCTGTCTCACTAGAAACTCTCTGTGTTGAGACAGGCATAGTTTACAATATTGTGTAGGTTCAAAACATAATAAAGTGTAGTAATAAATAGATAATAAAGTGTTTAAAGTAACATAATAGAAAATATATCATATATATGAGGTTATATTGTGTAAGTGTGTTTGTGTAAGTGTGCCTATTTTATCTCTCCCCTTGTTACGGATCCACTGTTTTATTTTGTATTTTATGTTAGAGTTGTAAATTGTGGTTAGCCCGGATTGTTTTAATTCGTCAAGCATGCAATTAAGTAATTTGGGTCCAAAATAGTTATAGCTCCTTTGTCCATACGTGGTATGTAACCTTGGGATTTGTAAATTGAGTTTGTTTGACCGTGTGGTAATTATTGTTTGAGTTGGTTTAAACTGTGTATTTTTGTGTTTGTATGTGTATTTAAGAGTAGTATTCGAATACGTCGAATTTGTTGAATATTTCATCTGTCCTTGTTAAAATTGAGGTTTTGATACAGTATGTCTCGTAACTAATAGAAAAAACTTTAGAGGAGTCTTTTTCAATTCAATTTTAAGCAGAAAGTATTCTTTATACATCGGGTTAAATAAAAAACGTGCAGAAATTTGAACCAGATATTTTGCATGGTTTATCATTTTATTTAACTTGAATCAAAGTGATAATATTTAATATAGGTTACTTTCATGACAGTTTTACAGAAAAATTGTCAGGAATATTGAAAAAAAAAATAGAAAATTTTCAAATATCTCCTTAGTTGTTGTTACAGATAGAAAAATATGTTATATACATTACAATGAAAAACTTTCAAGAAATGCCAGAAGAAAGTATCGAGTAGCTTGTTGGTGTCGTGGTTATGACTCTCGCCTAGTGATCCAGTGGTCGCTGGTTCGAGCCCCATTCCAAGACATCAGCAAGTTAGTATTTTTTTAAAGCACAATCATTTAGCTTCTACATTTAAAATTAAAAACAACAAGAAAGAATGAAAAATGTCTAAATCTAGAAAAAAGCTTAAAATCAAGCTTGCGTAAGAAAAACACTGAAGACCAACTTGAAAAAAAGGTTGAAATTTCCTGAATTAATTAATATTAAAAATACACGTAAGTTAAAATAAAATACACATATAATTTTAAGTGATAATTTGATTGAATTGGAACTATTTTTACTATGTTTGAGTATTAAAAAAAGAAAATTCGATATTAATGAGAAACCACAAATATTTTTACAAATCCGAACCAACGTCTAATGAAACGTCAAGGAAACAAACTCGATATTTAAAATTTTGAAGCCGATCGTAATCTAATGAATTTAACCAACTTATAATATTTTTAATTCACTTTGTGGCACTATTTAATAAAAGAAATAAATAAACAAAAATTTGTATCAAAAATTTATCGTTTTACCTACTATAAATTTTTATTACAAAAATATACATGTATCAGGATGTCTTCTGGACTTGCACGATGCTCCTTGAAAGATGTTTCTTTTTCAGGATAGGAATAGTAAATATATTTCTTGTCCTGAAGAAGGGAGCATCGTTCCCGAATTACGTAGGATTTTCGTAATAAAAATTTATCGTAGTTAAAACAAAATGTTTATTATTTCATTCATAAATTTTAACTACAGAAAATATTACTGCAACTCCCCTTATCTCAGGATAAAAAGATTGTAGTAATAGTGATTGATATCCTAAAAAAATCTGTCAAATCTGTCTAATATCAATAATATTCAAATTTGGATACCTGAATACTGGATGTGTGTGAAACAAAGTGATTTCTACCAATTTTTAAAATAATATAAATACTTATCTATACTAATATTATAAAAAGGAAAGATTTTATTGTGTGTTTGAATTGAATAGGCTCCGAAACTACTGGACCGATTTGAAAAATTCCTTCACATTCAGAATCCTACATTATCCCTGATGAACATAGGCTAAAGAATATTTTCAAAAATGTTAGAAATCCGTATGAAAACTTCGATAATGTAACCCAACGTGTGAAAAATTACGAAAAAAAACCTTATATTGCGTACGCTGCGGAAAATTTATGCCAATAGAGCAAAGTAATGTACTACAGTTTTATAGAGGACATTAATATCTACAAAAAAATCTGCGATACCATATATCTAAGTATTACGGTTATGTTACAATAACTTATGTTAACATTAGATGGAAACATTGTTTTTTAGAGAACAGCGGACCCTTTGTTTTCCCTCACAAACTTATTTTTTACTTAATCCTTAACCCGTGCAACGCCGGGTACGACCAGCTAGTTTTTTATAAAAGCAATCTCATCAAAGTGACGAATTGTACAATGTTATATAATAAGTATCTAGACATGATTGTTACCATACGGCCAACCGATGAGAATATATCTAATTTAGTTAAATCACATTTTTTTTAATTTTCAAAAAAATAGCAAAAAAATAAAATTAAAATATCATATCTAGGATATAAAAGCAAAGCTAGCAATATCCAAAATAGCTCTATCTCCTATGTCATCTAACAAGATGAAGATAAATAAATTAAAAATAAAATTAATGCAGTGAATGAGGATTACTAATTATTTATAATGTACTGAATTCAAGATTTTATAGGTAACACAGCCTATACATTTATGGAAAATATGATTGTGGAAGGGGTAGGTACATAAAATATAGAAATCCATTCATGATGACTGTGCAAAACATTTTTTTGGATTTTTCTGCCTTTGATTTTATACCCCACATGTGGTATAGTCTATATTTATAAGGTATTTGTCTCTTCTATAAAATGAATAAATTTTGTGTTAAATTTTCCTTTGTGACGAAAATACAGATATTATTATGTTTTTTTACATACCAATTACTTTAAGTTTTAATATTTTTTTATTTTCATTTAAAATATACACATATTATTAATATTTTAAAACAAAGACAAAACTTTTGCAAACTAAACTTGGCTTCTAGCGGCATTCGAACTCCTATGTTTTAGTTTCAAAGGGATTAGTAACTGAACTACAAACGCAGATGGAACAGAAAGACGTTGAGTGTGAAAGGCAAGATTAAGGGGTGAAAAATAAAGGTAATGGGATATGGGATAGGAAGGGCGAGAGAGCAAGCTTGGGAGAAGCGAGGGAGTACGCCCCAAGAAATGAAAATAGTAAGGGTAAGATATTGAAGTCGTTGTAAAATAAATACTATGTTATTTCGACGTTTCCTGCTTAAAGTATATACCTACTCTATCTGCAAATATGTTTCTTTGCAGGAGAGAGCTTAGATAATTTATTAATTTATTAATGAATTCATCTGAAATTCTAAACTACACATTACTTTACAAAGCTTTAAAATATGCGATACTAGTTTAGAATTTCAGAAGATGTATAACGCTTTCCGTAGGATTTTTGGTCTTCCCAGATACTGCAGCGATTCCGGTATGTTCACGGAGGGGTGAGTTCTCAACCCTTCTTTGCAATCCTCATAAGATCCAGGGTGGCAGGAATGAGGAAAAGGATATTCAGCTCGAAGAATATTATGCCTTACTCTTACTTACTCGCCGCCTTACTCCAGCATCCAGCATTGATGAACATTGGAGAAAAATACTGGCCCCTCATAATCCACATTCCACAGTTCGCTTAAGTCGTTATTATAATATGATATATTTTTATGTTAATACTTACATTTTTCGCTTCGCACCATCCATCATTTTATACATCCTATTTATTAACTAATGCTTACTTTTTATGTTAATAATTATTATTACTTTAATACTTACGTTTTCGTTTCGCACCATGTCTTTCTTACTCTGTATGCCTTATTTATTTTAATAATTCTTGCTATATACCTTATTTATTTATATGTATTACCTATTATATACCTGCATGTGATAATCTCTGATTATATATCAATATCGTCTTTTATTTCATAGATCGCTTGTATCATAATTTAATATATGTATACTTATAGGAATGTGTGGGACTGCACTAAACTCCCCACATACTGGGATAAAGTTTATTACAAAAAAAAAATACGATCTAACCTCTCTTCTGCAAAGTAACGTAAATCCAAGATAATGGTCCCATTGCACATACAACGAAAATGATTATTTCACTACATTATTGAATGTGCTAATAACAAAATGAAAGATAATTTACGCTTAAAAAGTAAGTATTAAATAAGATATTACACTTTAAAGTTTCGATAAAAACACTGCATATTTTGACATTTCATAGGCAATATATGAGGTAGGTTGGGTTATTAGGTTTGGTTTGGTTAGGTTATTAGGTTTGGTTCGTTTAATTTAGATTACAATTATATTAGTTAGATTAAATTAACAAGATATTAAATTATATAGTGAAATTCTTATTTTCATTGTATGAACAACGGGACCATATTCTTGGATTATTCCAGTAACAGATTTGCAGATAGAATAATTTACTTAGCGCGTGTCGTTATTATATTTGCTGACTAAAAACGAGACTAGATCGAATAAAATTTCCCTTGTCATGCTTTGTAACAAAGCTATGAGATAATCTGTTAAAATAGAATAATGCCTCATTTTTAATATGGTTCTTCGAGTTTATACAATGTTGAAAATCAGTCTGTCGGTTTTTTTTACATTTTCATAACGAAGGTAATACAATACAGCTTCATAAGGTAATGAGATTATCAAAGAAAACGAGCAAAAAATTTAAACACGAGCAGGCCATTAATTATTTATTTAAGTAAGGCATACAGTAAATAAGTTTTGATTGAATAATCATATCTACTTTTATATGATTAATTCCACCAACATGTTTCAGAAATTACCATTCCATCATCAGGGTGTTGTATAACTGTCAAAATATCAGAATGAAATGTCTTTTGTTTCTTGTTTTTCTAAATAATATGAAAAATTATTTTTAAAATATCATTACTGAAGTTCTTGATTACTCACAATTATTGGAAATTTTTATAGAATTGGGCTAGTAGTTAAATTTAATTGATTATTAATAATATTTTGTTAACTATTACATGCTTTACTAATTTCTAATAATTCTAAATGCATGTAACATGCAACATGCAACATTATGTAATATATATATATATATTATATATATAATATATCCTATATATATATATATATATATATATATATATCTATATGATAGATATATATATATATTAACATTTGTTTTAATATTAAGTTACTAATAATTGCCACACTAGGTTTTTTACCTCGTCTGATTCAATTTAAATTTTGCATAGGTCTAGGTGGCGCCTAGACTTTTAATCCACTTTATTTACAAAAAACATCAAAGTAACTAATTGTATTTGTTTATAAAATGTCATGTTTTTTATAAAGTTAAAGAACTACGAAACATGTTTTCAATATTTTTGATAATATCCTTTGCCAATATCGCTTCCAATGAAGGATATTGGCAAAATATATTAATCTTGCCTTTCATATTCGACGTCCTTTCGTGCCATCTGCGTTTGTAGTTGAGTTACTATTCCCTTTGAAACTAATGCATGGGAGTTCGATTGCCGCTCGAAGCCAAGTTTACTTTGCAAAAGTTTTATCTTTGTATGAAAATATTAATAATATATGTATATTTTAAATGAAAATAAAAAAATATTAAAACTTGTAATTGGTATGAAAAAAAACATAATATGACCAAGAAATCGAGAATGTTTCCTTTAGATAAATTGTTTGGAATATTTAACGTTCTTGACCCGAGGCAATTATACCTTAAAACCATACTTGTATAATTCCACAAGGATAAAGTAAATTTTAAGCGTACACAGCAAACACGGGTTACAAGGCTGGCAAATGCAGTTAATTTTTAGGTACCTAAAATGAAAACGTCTTTTGGACAAAGACAATTTAATTACACTGCCCCGCTTGTTTTTAATAAGTTACCAAATGAAACTAAAGAAATTACAATACACAAAACCTTTTAAACATCGTATCACTAATTTTATAAAAATATCAGGTAGAAGGTATGCTGAAGAAGTGATCCGCCCTTGACCTCTAAATAGGCAAAATCTGATTTATATAAATGCCGAAAACAGGTCATAATTTATTGCTCATTAAACTTCATTTCTTATCACTCTTTAATATACACAAACATTCATTTAATTCTCTTATATAGGTACATACCTAAATATACTTTTAACTGTGCTATTATATATACATTTTGTTAGTATCCATGCATATGATTTTTATATATATTACTCTACTTTCACTATTGCTTTTGTATTTTACAGTATATTCTGTTCTTATTATCCACATTTTATATTTATATACTCAATTAATTAATTAATTAATTTTATAGTTATATAGTATTTTGTTGTATATCTTTATTATTTTTTGTTCTAACTATATTGTTCAGCTGCTCATCTCGGCACAGGTTCTTCCTAGTGAGATGAGCGGCTCCATCTCCTGTCATGTAACAAGATGAAGTTAAATAAATAAATAAATAAATAAAATAATTTCAAGTATACTCTAATATAGTATTTATTTTTGTATCTTACCCTTTGTATTTCTTTTTGTATATACTTAAAAGTTTATCTTAATTTTATATGTATATTTTCTTTTCTTAAGATTTATGTATTCTTATGATTGTATATATTACTAAATTCTTTCTGCTTTCTTTTTTACGTTTATGCTTCTTTACGATTGTTATTTGTTACTATTACATAAATATCAAATGAGAATAACTGCCACAGAACAGATTTTAGCCACTGTGGCAGTTATTAGTAACTTACCAAAGTAGAATAAATAATAAAAAGAATAAAAAAATGTTGCATGGCCTTAGGACACTCGCCTCGTGATCCAAAGGTCGCAGATTCGAACCTCACTCCAGACTAGCAAGTTAGTCCTATTTTCATAGCACAAGCGTCTAGCTTAGTTTGAAAATAGTGAGAATATTGAAGTGATATGTATTCCGTGTACGAATATCTATCTTTAAAAAAAAACAGAATGAGAACAAAGATGGATTGAGTGTGAAGGAGGGACAGCGAGGGACGGGTAGAAAGGGTGAATTTAAGAACAGTGCTACGATTAAATTCATTTCCAGTGACTTTGTGTAATTGATAAAACTTTTTTGTGTTTCCTTTTCCTTTTACAGCCACGATCCCGCGTCATATTCAGGACATCAGTCATTGACATTTCGCAGATAATTAATTTATGCACATCCCTAATTATTTTTCCGAAATAAACAATTTGTTTTCGAAATTTTCCGAACATCTAAGTCCCAACGCTAAAGCTGGCGGGATTCGTCACTCAATAAATCTAAGCCCAGGTGTTGAGATCCAATCCATCTCAAGATTTGAGCGCGAATTGAATTGATATTTACAGGGTGGGACTTAATTGGATTTTCGCTTAAATTATATTCAGTTTCATGAAAATAATTTTCACTGATAACAAATACATTGTAGGATAAATTAATTATTTTACTGTAAATAGACGGACTAGCTAGTTGGTCTAGGGCAGGGGTCGGCATAAGCGGCTCGCGAGAGCATTTCCATAGACATTTGCGGATCTTCGGACATAAATTCAGAACTTGAGCGTCATAATTAGAAGTCGAGTTCCGTATTTGACACGGTCCTCTAAAAGAAGAAAACCGTTCGCAGATGGTGTTACATTAAATAATGCTTTGTGAAAGTACCCGAAGAGCTTTTTTGACTTTAAAAATAAAGAAGCGATCACAAATAGAATAAAATAATTGCCATTATCTGCGAAAATGGTGCAAGATAGAATTGCCAAAATGTCTTCGAATGAAATAAAGCAGTAAGTCGAATATATGAGGCCAGCTTCCGCAATGTCAGTTGCAACTAATGAATCGTGTGATATTAGTTAAAATTGCAGCAAAAATGTTAGTATCGTAAATTAGTGTGAATTTGCGTGAAATATTCTAGAAACAATTAGTGTGAATTAAAAAACCGTGCTCCGATTAAGTTCGTGTCCAGTGACTCTGTGTAATAAATGATATCGTGACAATATTAACATTGCATAAATATTTTACGAATAAAAAATATTAATCGTGTCTACTGTAAATCAGTTAATTTAAACAAGTTACTATTATTATTTTTTCATTTAAACTAAATTAAACTTTGTAATACACTCACATTTAGCTATTCTGTCATTAATAACTAATCTTGTTATCAACCTATTGGGAAGGGAAGCGGATCACGTAGTGGGAGGGATTTTTTCGGGCACTAACGGGAACAAGTATAATATTGGGGACGTGTTGTGAACAAAATAACTCAACATGTGTTTAAATTTTACATGTTTATTATTATTATTTAAGTGTATATTAAAACATTAATGTTGCACCACAATCATTTATTTATTTCTGGTGAAATTAACAGCACATTAACATACTCGTAGTAATAAATATAAAATAATGGATTTTAAAATTATGCCAATTACAAATTTTTCACTGAATATAGTAATTTATTAGAACATAGTTTTATGTATTAAAATATAGTTTATAAAATATGGTAATTTATTAGAACAAGTGTGACGTAGTAAAACATATTTTTTAAATTATTTTAACAGCAAGTGGAGAGGGTGGAGGGGAATGTGGGACGGGAGCAGAAGGAAAGATAAATTGTACGAATTAGTTTGGGTGCGGTTGTGTAGATATTGTTTGTTTTATGTTTCTTATCGTTGAGTTGAAAATGTCAATGTGGTGATAGTCTATGTTAAATGAATTTGTGAATCTGTACATAAAGGAGTTTTGTTTTGAGTTGGTCTTACAAAAGGGGAGATGAAAAGTAGTGAATGTCTGGGATGTGGAAAGATATTCGTTGAAAAAGTTCCGGACTATCAACTAGATTGTGTGTTATTTTTATATCATAAGCAACATCAAGCAATAATATTTTTTAAGCCGGGTGAGTACCTCATGTTGATGTTAAAATTCGCTTGTGCGTTACATGAATAGTTTTCTGTGAAGGAAGAAAGGAATGAAAATATATTACATTGTAAAATTTCAATTGTTAGAGAAAGTATCTTGTGTTGAGAGGTACTGTGACTGTATTTTTTTTTATTCAAATATTTAGATAGATTCCGTGTAGGTACTGAATTTATAAAGAAAAGTAATTTACCTAGGACTCTTAATCGGAATACGAGAGGATATATTTTAATTTTCGATAATCTAATTTTTTGAATAGTGTAAGTACATAAGAATGATTTTTTTCATCGATTTTTTCGTCACACATAAATTATTATCATTATTAGAGATTATTGTTTTTTACACATCAAAAATTTTATACTAAATATTTCCCGAATACCTGTTATGTTACTGCACCTGAATACATGTTAAAACAAGTTGTTCTCCGTTAATCTGTTGTTTTATTTCGTAAAAAAATCACTCCCTCCGCAATTTGCAGTTTCCATCCCGACCTGTGCAAACCACACCTATAAAATCTTCACAAGTACATAGAGTACCACGCTCAAACGAGCCACCGCGCAGCAAGGCACGAGAACGCGTAAACTGTTTATTTTTACATCGCATCTCCAGTCGGGCATTTCTGCTCCGTGGCAGAATTGCTCCACGCATTCGTGGCCCGCTTCCAGACTGGTTTCGTATCCAGTCGCGGCAAAAAAATGTTGAACTCGCGCGCCGTTTGTAAAGAAAACCACCCTTTTAAGGGGTGATGGAAGCTCGGAGTTGCTGCTGTTGGGTTTTTTTACTGATGCGCGTGTTTAAGCGCGTTGTGGCGTTATCGATTGCGCGTTCTGGATGTAGGGTCAAGGGAATGCTCGCGGAGCGCGCGTGCGCAGTGGCAGACGACGCATTGCGGCGCCGACGCCTTGACACCCCCCCCGCGCCCTGGGCTCCGCCCGCAGCCCCCGGGTGGAAAATCCACAGCCTGATGATTTGGGCATCATCCCCTAGCTCGGAGTGGCCCGCGTTTCTTGCCACTCTCGTGTTTTAGAGCCTTTTAACGGGCGGAAAGATTATTTTGTTGTTTGGCTAAACGTCAAATATCGTTTTTACGTCGACACTTCCAACGGAGCGGCCCCATCTTGTGAGTATTTCGGAAAGAGATGTGATGATTCAGGTATTGATAATATGCTACGTTTTCCTCGTATTATAACATAAAATATAATTTTATTTGATTGAAAAAAACGTACAATAGTATTTTTACACCCTTTAGTCTTCTTGTGTGACGAAAATACTTTGGATCCATTTTAAACCCCTTTCCCGTGATCCAATCGAGCTGAAACTTTGCAAGCAGACTCGTGGCGACGATCAAGAAGATTTATCAAATTTTCGTTAAAAAAAATATATTTTTTGGATTTTTCAAATTTTGAATGGTTTTTTCATACAACTTATTAAGTTGTATGGAAATATTTCAACGCGTCTGGTAGACGCGAAACCTGATTATAGTATAATTTTGGATTTTTGGAATTTTTTTATTACTCCCTTTCGTAGCGTCGCCCGACCGAAGCCCAACGCGTAGGTTAAGCGAAAAAAAATTTTTCAACTAGTAAATGAGAAAGGGAGTATAATAAAAATTTGGTTTTTATGGGTTACTTTTTTTATATTTATTTTACCTTTATTCAAGAAATTCATATTGACATTTAGCAATATTTTTATATGAGAACACAATAACTGAACTTGTCTACTGCGGAATTATTATTTAATAAAGATAAATTGTAGAAGTCCCACGGAGACGAAGCTATTTATATGAGAAACGTGTATGGAAGTTTTTAATACGATGGCCCAAGGCTTACAACTTACAACCTGTATGAATTGACTTAAGCGATCACTCTACGCAATGCAACGTTCACCAATTCCATCGTAAGAACATCCACACACTATCAAATTTTTTGAAATTTGTGTGCATGTTCCAATTTGAAATCTATTTCTTTATTTTTGAAGAGACTATGCTAGAGACATCTGTAGTCCTTCTCATTAAATAGTATACATATATTTCGCAGCTGGTAATGAAACCTCTATATTTTTAATGTGTAGTATTAGTATAATATTATTTTTAATGTATATTTAATATGATATTCTTCCGAACTATTTAACATATACACTAGAGTACGACTGAAAATCAATATTTTCAATTTAACCTTTTATAAACCAGTATTTATTTATTTATTTAATATTCATGGAAGACCAACAACACAACAAAGAAGCATAGAAAACATTGATATAATATAGATGGCCAATTACAGGTCTCCACATTTAGAAGTATATTAATTATTATACTTTAAACAATATGTGCTAACTCTATATAAAATCTTTTGCTCAAGGAGAGATATCGTTACATAATAAGTATGTATCAAAATGCAATAGAATGAAGCTATACCTATCTGACCATAAAAAAATTATTTTATTTCACAATAATTAGCATTAATTATGGAAATTATTCAAAAAATGACGTTTAAAAAAAAACAATAACAATTAAAAAAATTTAAGAAACATCTTTATTACAAGTAGATCACCATATGTAGTAGTATTGGACTGTTACATATTATAATTTACACTAGCCGCACGCCCCGTGAAAAATCAAGATAATTTGATGGGCGACCATTGCGTGTTGCCTGGGTCATTGAGTGTTACACTAATTGTCTGAAGTTATAATTCCTGCTTCATTCCAGCAAGTTACGGACGTCACAGATAGACAGACAATGAAATTATTATATTCAGATTAAATATATGTACAATGGTTTTAACACGGTTGTGATGAATTTTAAAATTTATAAAAAATATCGATTAAAATTTCATGTAATGTACCTACTAATATAAATATTTATGTAAAAAATGAAATATTATACATGTTTGTAAATGGTTCTTGCGTACCGTATAATTTAACTAAGCAAAAATAAATTAAAGCAATACAAATACTACCTAAAAATTAAATTAACCTACTGTTTTTTCTCGATAGAAATGGACTATTGCCTGCCCAACATAACTTGGCGTGCGGCAGGATTGGAACTAAAACCCGCCCCGCCCGCACCCGGCAGCAACCCCTCGCCCTGTCATTCAGTTCAATTCTGTATTTGCTCGGGAGCTGTGACATCTTGATTACCAATATACACTGAATTATTATGTCCAAAACAACTAAAACAGTCGGGGGTGGTGCAAGAACAAATGCCAATGAAGTATCAAAATTTTGCTAAGCTGAAAAATCAAATAATGGACCGATATTACCGTCTGACAGTTTGACAGATAGAGCGGCCGCCGCGGAGCGCGCTGTTACCCGACCGAATTTATATTGAAGGCTCTGACACTGGTCACCGGACATTCAGTATTGTGTAATAAATTTACAACCTGGCAACTTCTGTTTCGCGACACGGGCGCCTTCCCTCGCAAGCCAAGTTACAGTGGTGGCACTCTAGTATAGTGTAGGCAAAACCAGGGAAGCTGTAAGAAACTCTTCAAAAGGTCATAAAGATCTGCGTAGCAAAGAAAAATATACTTCTATCTAAACATATTCTATTCTAAACATAATCTGACTCTGGATTTATCTCATCATAATCTGTGAGATATTTCATTGCGTGGATAAGTGCCGTTAGAATCTTCACATGGCTTAGTGATGATTTCATTCAATAAAAAAAGTAACCTATAAAAACCAAGTTTTTACTATACTCCCTTTCTTTGTAAAATATAACAACAATTAAAGACGAATTAAAACATATAACATAACACTAAACTTAAAATAATTTAATATATTTCTAAAATGTCAGATGTTTTGAGCTTTGATAAGACACTTCATGCTTTGAAGATTAAATTCTAAAAACATTTGTCGGTCAATTTAGATTTTCGACATTCGTAGTGAAGTACCTATTATGTATACCGACGGAGTAATTCAAATTTAGAAAATATTCCGCGACGTTATCGGGCCGCTATGCTAGTAATCAAACTTTTCTAATGATTCCAATTTGAAAAAACTAATAAAATTTCTAAAAATCTGAAATTATACACAAGATTTAGAAAAATTTTTAGTGCTGAATTTTTTTCCACGTAATAATTAAGTTTCTTTTTCTTTTGTTAAAATTTTTTTATTCTTTCTTTCTATATAATTTTTAATATGCCTTAGTCATTCATAAATATTTATCATTACTGATATATTTCTAAATGTGGAGACCTGTAATTGGCCATCTATATTGTATCAATGTTTTATATGCTTTTTTTGTGCTGTTGGTCTTCCATGAACATTAAATAAATAAATAAAAAATAAATACATTATATTTTTTTTTTAACGAAAATTTGATAGATCTTCTTGATCGACGCCACGAGTCTACTTGCCAAGTTTCAGCTCGATTGGATCACGGGAAAAGGGTCAAAAATCGATTCAAAGTTTTTTTTGACGGCAAGCCGGCAAGCAAGCAAGCAAGCAGACGCCACGAGTTAATATAAAGGGAGTAAATACTAAAATATTGTTAGAATATTTTGAGTCTGTCCAAATTTTTTAAGAATACTATACTGTATTTTATCCCCAAGGGTACATCATTAATCAAGACATATTGTAGATATCTCATAGAGATGAAGCTATTTTTTATATGGGAAAATAGGTAGGAATGGGAGTCTTTTTGGGTGTTTATAGGGCTAGCGACCAATCGTACGGCTTTCTTAAGCGATGTTCACAGTTCCACCCGTGATAGACCATCACATCTATAATTTTTTTTTGTTAAGTTGTACATATGTCAACCTTGCTCAACTTTTTTCATATGTGAGTTGTATTTTTACTACCGAAATTTGTCATCCCCATACAAATAAAGAGATATCTATTTTTGTATTCAAGTTTTTTAAAGCAATATTCTTTTTATATGTACATGACATTTTTCTGAATGATTAACACTTACAATAAGCCCTGTAAATACCCAAAAAGACTTTATTACCTACTTTCACTTATAAAAAATAGCTTCGTCTATGATATATCTGTAATATAATAAATTATGACGTGTCGTGGCTGCGGGAGGAATGAATTAATACGCTGAAAATTTATTAGATTTTTTAATAACTGATTCATTAACTATTCAATGTACAAAGTCACTTAACAATATTAAACTTAACGCTTTTCCTTAAATCACACTACTTCGCAATATATCACTCGTGTATAAACACTTTCTTGTCACGGGGTAACACGTATTTAACATTCACTAGAAAATTCCAGCCAGTTCTCACTCGTATTATCGCTTATTTCTTTCGCCACTATTCGCTCGATATCTGTCACTAAAATTATTTCACCTTGCAGCCGACTTCGCTTGTCAAACGCGACTACTCCGACTTCGGCGCCACAGCCGGCTGTATTTATATCTGAAAATGCTGGTATCGAACCTCTTAGATTTTTTTCGTATCATTTTTAGGATTTGTTAGGAGAACCTTCTCGTCGCTCCTAGGCGTTTCTGGATGTTTCCCGAAGATTTTAGGTCACCCTAGAAGGTTACAGGCTGTGCTTGATTCTTCGGTAGTTTTGTGACAAGTGACATAATGCGTAAATTATTTTTAGCACCTTATTACAACGTTAAAATATTGTTATTAATATATACCTCCAAATAGTAAAAGTAATCAATATGATTAAATTTGTTTTGACTGGAATATGATGGATTGAGTATTGAAGTCACCTTTCAATCTTGATGACAAAAAAATATTATAAATACGCGATGGAATATTACTGACAATTTTACTCACACCGGATAATATATTATTTGTATGTTGTTTAAAATAAAACAAATATTTTTACCTTTTCACTGCGAATTTTAAAGTCACAAATGCAGGTACATTCAATAATTTGTAACCCATGCACGATCAATACATAAAATCCCATCGTGAAAATCCCAAATACGTTTGCGAGGTTTTGCCAAAATTCAACCTCGTAGACTTTCTACCATAATAGTTCTATTTGCCAAAGACAGTTATGTATGAATAATTTATTTACTTAACAAGACAAATAATTATGTGTACGTACAAGATTAAAAAAAAAGTAACCCATAAACACCAAGTTTTTATTATACTCCCTTTTTTTGTAAAATATAACAACAATTAAAGACGAATTAAAACATATAACATAACACTAAACTTACAGTAATTTATTATATTTCTAAAATGTCAGATGTTTTGAGCTTTGATAAGACATTTCATGCTTTGAAGATTAAATTGTTAAAATATTTGTCAGTCAATTTAGATTTTCGACATTCGTAGTGAAGTACCTATTATGCATACCGACGGAGTAATTCAAATTTATAAAAATTTAAAAAACCAATAAAATTTCTAAAAATCCGAAATTATGCTAAAATTATTAAAAAATTTTTAACGAAAATTTGATAGATCTTGATCGTCGCCACGAGTCTGTTTGCCAAGTTTCAGCTCGATTGGATCACGGGAAAAGGGTTGATTCAAAAATCGATCCAAAGTTATTGTTGACGGCAAGCAAGCAGACGCCACGAGTTAATATAAAGGGAGCAAAAATATAATAAAAACACATTTATACTATGTATGTGTTTTACATATTTACACAACTAGTTACAACGTGTCATAAGCTTTTAGGTTTCGTCAGACACATATCAAAAGGTGCATAAGGCAAATGCACAATTTCATTATTCGTTCAAAATTGGAATATGGAATGGCAGTGTGGAGCCCACACCAAAAGAAATACATCGACATGATTGAGCAGATTCAAAAGAAATTCTTGTACTATTTATACATGCGCAGAACAGGAGAATATCCTAAATTCATGAACCATGAAGTACTGCTGAGGTAATGCAACTATCGCAACCTCGAGTCGCGCAGACAGGAGGGCCTAGTCATGTTGGTGGTTCAAATTTTAAGAAATAAAATTGATGCTCCGAACTTGCTAGAGAATTATGCCCTGTTTGTACCAAATAATTATTTGCGAAATCGAGGTCACGCGATATTTCATGTCCCAAAATGCAGAACGGATGTAATGAATAAGCACACCATAACGCACGTGTGCAACCCCTAAATGAACTGAGCGATCATGTTGATGTATTTAATTATAGCATTGAAAGCATCAAGCAGAGGATCGCCTCCATATAGGTTCTCACTCCAAGTTATAACTTGCATAGTAAATGGAGCAATCTGTTGTGCAATTAAAAAAAATATATATTATAAAATCCCATAAACATTGGATCTAAGCGTGCCCACTAATAATTTGCAAAAACATTATCAACTGGGATTTCTGGTTAAATATTTTCACGTCTTTAAATTTTCTGGGACCTTAGGACAATCTATCGGGGACCTGTTGACATTCTATTAGAAAATAAAAATAAACGTTCTTATTTAACTGTAACTGGTTGCGGATATTTTATACGAACCGTATGTTTTTCCGAGAAACGATTCTCGACGTTTCGTTGAAATCTTATTCAACGTCATCAGGAGGACGACCTTTACCCGCGGAGGTAGAGGGCGGACTTACAGTTAAATAAATATTCGTATTTAAGTCAATATTATCAAATTAAAAATATTGAGAAATTTCATAAAAAAAATCTTTTTTATGTGTCTAGTCTACTCCAACCAAATGATAATCGAATCTCAATTAGTACATCATTAATAATCCAATATCAGGTTTTGCAAAGTACTTATAATTTTAATTGTAATTTTCACATGAATTATGTATGTATGTGTATGTATTTTTTTCATGATTATTACTGTTTTGGTTTTGTTTTGATAATTATATTTTATTCAAAGTGAAATAAAGTGGACGAATTATTTTATTTTCAATTCAGATAAATTATAGAAGTCTCATAGAGACGAATATATTTACATAGAAAATGTGCATGGAAGTCTGTAAAGAGTGGTCCACGGCTTATAATTTTTTGAAAATTTTATATCTTAATCAGCTTACAAACAGGTTATAAATAGCGTATAAATAGCTTGGTCTCTGTGAGACTTTTATAATTTATCTTAGTTAATAATATAATTATCCCACTGCGTAATAAAATTCAAAAATTGAATCCAGTAATTGAAATCTCAGAACGTACTTATGAAAATATATTATTTTATTTTCAGTTACGTGGTTGGACAATTACTAAATTTACATGCACTGCAGTCGCATCAGCCGACGCCAAAATTTCAAAAAGTGGATGCCAAAAATTTTTTTTTTAAAAATTCCCTATATAACAATGTCCATCACTAACGCAAACAAGACATTACACTACGCTAGCTGGTACATCCTTGCCGTTTTTATTTAAATTTTAAAATACGGCTGAAAAGTAAAACAAATTAGTAAAGGTTATACATTATTTGAAAGAAAATTTTCTGCTCTAGAGGTATTGCGTTTGCCTTCTCACTGTATGTATTTTAAATTTTTAGTTTTAGAAAAAAGTGAGAATTTTCGACACCTGCTTCTGTCTGACACACTTGTCAATACCGGATGGTTTTTATTGCAGAAGTATCAAAAAACTTGTAGAACGTTAGTAATGTGTTGTAAATAATAAAGGAGATTATTGTTTCTTTGTTGTACTTTTTTTGTTTTGTTCCCTTGTCCTCTTCATTTGGGAAAAACGGGCAAAACCTATGTTAATACTCAAATGAACTACCATAAGTAGAAACAGAAAAAATTATAAATAATGAGGAGCGAATTGTAAACTCGTGCGATTTACAACCGATAGACAAAAGCATAGCGAAAAAGAAAAGTATTACCTACGTATTTGTGGAATAATCTCGAACGAACAGTTCGAATTACATTGAAAAATTGTGCTCGTACTCATGTACGCGCGGTAGAAGTTACACTTCTGCAAACAAAAACTTTCTTAAAAAACGATCGAAAACACAGATTCGACAGCTGACAAGAATTTAATATGAGGTCGATATTGAGACGTTGTTCCTTTTCCAAAAACGTGTGCATTTTCAAAAAAGTCCAAGATTCTACCTACCCACTGTCATGTCTTATCAATTTTCGACCTAAAACGGTTCCGTATTCAAAATCTTCGAAACTATACAACTTTGAATTGCGGATTGAATGTCGAATGAATGAATGTGTTTTTTGTTTTGAAAACGATGTAATTTTAAGATATTCGTCTTAATATCGACCTCGTATTAAATTCTTGTCAGCTGTCGAATCTGTGTTTTCGATCGTTTTTTAAGAAAGTTTTTGTTTGCAGAAGTATAACTAATATCTGAAAATTACATCGTTTTAGCAATAAATAGTTTCTCGAATATCACTTTTATTTGTTTTTGTACGGTGAGAAATAAAAGCTTTCTTTAAAAAACTATCGAACTAAACTCGCATGTAAACCGAAAATAAAAGCTGACAATAATTCAATATTTTGTCGTTAGTTCTGGTATCGCATTTCCGCTACACGCTACGTGCGCAACTTCCGTTACAATAAAAATATATCCATAATGCTTGTATGTATCAAAACAAATACAAAACAAGTACAAAAATGTATCCATAATCCATAATATCCATAATCCAAATAACTTGTTTACACTATGTACCTATATATTATAACAAGGAATAAGAACTGTGGCCGCCTCATCAGACTCAAGAGCTTCTCTTCACTGATGAGGTCTACATGACTACCAAGTATTTAAAAAAATGTTTAAAAAATGTTATATATAAGAACTGTATTTGTACCATAAATTAAATAAATAAATAAAAATTAAATTGCGCCAAAATAACTACAATTTCAATACTGCTCCCATAAATTTTGCGTCCAGTAACTTCGCGACAGTATTATATTGTAAATAAACACCTTTTTACTAATATACTTTGTGTCAATTATTAAGATTGTGTTTATAAGTGAAAATATTTATTTGCTGTTTGATTTCATAATCACCACTCGAGCGGTCGCTATCAATTTCCGGATCGTTGCATTATTAAATTTCAATTCGAGCCAGTTCCTGGTGTAGTCAACGGTGCGTTCAGTAAGAATGAACGGCTCTCGGTGATTATGCCGCTGATATGTGAGGCGTGTCCGGTACGTGTTAACGTAATGCAGTCACGCTGGCGACATAGGGCGATTCAACGTGATCGCACCCTAAGAAATTAATTATGAAAGCTGATTCTCTGAATTCAGTAAGTTGCCCGGTAAAAGTTTACATGAAATCCTTGGTAATATTTTTATTCAGAATATTTTGTGTTTGTTCAAATCTTTCAGAACAGTGCTGGATTTTTGTCACAGAGACATTATTAATCAATTAATGTATATTATAGATATCTCACAGAGACGAAACTGTATTTCTTATGGGAAAGTAGGTAAAGAAGTCATTTGGGTGTACATAGGACTTATGACCTATCGTATGGTTGGCTTAAGTGATCACTTTACACAATGTAACATTCGCCATTTCCACCCATGATAGAATAAACCATGCTTACTAATTTATGTTACATTATGTAAAGTGATCACTTAAGCCAACCATACGATAGGTCATAAGTCCTATGTACACCCAAATGAATTCTATACCTACTTTCCCATAAGAAATGCAGTTTCGTCTCTGTGAGATATCTATAATATACATTAAATATTTTTATGTTATCTTTTGCAATTTCATGAATGTAAATGTATAAAGTAGCTTATTGGTCTAGTGGTTAAGACTCTCGCCTAGTGATCCAGTGTTCAGTGGTTCGAGATTCACTCCAGTAGACCAGTGGTGAGTTCTATTTTCATAACTCAAGCGTTAAGCTTAATTTGAAAATAGTGTAACGAGATGTTAGAGTTGGAAATCTCTCGTACACTTCACAATACTTTGGAATCGACTGGGAAATTCTCGTAAGCACTGGGAATGTCGAGTAAATACTAGAAATGGTCAGAACGGTCTCGAACATTCGAAAACTTACATGTTGGCGTAAAAAGGTGGAAGCAAGCGCGCGCGAGGCAGTTATTGTTTTGGCACGTGCCCAGCGCGTGTTTAACCCAATGATTGATATTCGGGCTAAGAACGTGGAAAGTTGAGCGGAATATTCTCAAAAGTGATCAAAGCGATAGAAACAGCGTAATAAAAAGTGTTCCGCACACGAGTGGCTTGAGATAATTAGTGAGAATGAAGGAATTGCATCATAAGTGTGTGAAATATTCTAGATTGTGTATTTACGAACTATGATCTAGTTAAGTTTATGTCCAATAACTTTTTGGTTATAAAATAAAACTTTGATTAATTTTGAGTTTTTCATTTGTCTCCGACAGCCACACTTCCGTGACATTAGTAAGAATACTTATGCAATACCTATGAAATAAAACGTATTCTGTGCTCTCCTTTCCCTATTTTCTTCTCTTCTTAAGTTCTCTATTTATTTATTTTTTTAATGTATAGTTGTAGACAGAATTGCTGAAGGAAAGAATTGCTGAGACTGTTTGTTCATGGAAGAACGTATAACCAAAGAGAGTATGGCAAAAAAAATGTGTATGGCGAATTTGAAAGCATCGGGAACATAGGGCGCCGCGAAAGACCTGGTATGATCAATACATCAAGTATTGGAGAATGGCCCTGTTAAAAGCGTCAACAACCATAGAGCATGCATGAGATGTATGAATGTGGACGAGGTAAGAGGTAAAGGTGAACCAGAATAGAAAAGTATGTCGTTTTATCATGTTCACGTACTCCTATTGGAAACAGTGTGATCTAAATATAATAATATCGTTGTTTGTCTGTCCCGTAAGTCAGTTACTTGATTTTCCATGGGTGTACAGCTAGTTGTTAGCTAGTTAGTTAGTGATTTGTGAGTGCCTCCCTCCTTCGCTGCCTACTCCATCATGCAATAGCTGCATATCTCTCTTCTTATTCTGGTGTTCCTCACGCAATCCCTCAGCTCTTGGCTGCTATCACCTTCAGTGTCTTCATCTCGGAAGTCCTCAATGTTTATTTCGTCCTGATTGTGTCTGCCCCTATTTTTTAATTAATGTAATACTGAAATTCAAGTATATAATAATAAGATATAAGAAGCAAAAAAATCATAATTGTATATTTGGTAATATCCATTACAAACGTTATAAGAGGCTAAGCTACTCTAGTTAGCCTTAACTGGCATCCGTAATATATAAGTCGATATTTTTTTCGGGTTAAAGTTAGTAATATAAAAATGATTCTGCAATAAAATTAATAAAAATTAACTTTAACAGATTGTTAGTTTACTTTGTAAAAACCACTCTCAGATTTTAGGTATATCGGTTTCGAGACGTACTCGTCTCTTCGTCAGGACCAACTCTACACCACTACATTCACAACACTACACACCTCAACCACAGTATTGTTACACTTTCACCAATAATTGATCACATGCGTGTTAGTCTTGTCAGGGACAAACATGCACTGATTAGCCCAATGAACCATCAGGGATAAAGTGTTGTGAATTTAGTAGTGTAGTGTTAGTCCTGACGAAGAGACGGGTACGTCTCGAAAACGGTAGACCTAAAATCTGGTAGTGGTTTTTACAAAGTTAACTAACAATCTGTTATAATATCTAACCACAAAGTTAATGCTTTAAATATTAATAATAAAAATTAACTTTGTTTTCACCACTTCATCATGTTTCAGAGCCCATGGCCCCTTCGTCAGGATACAATTGTATATTAACAAATTAAATTCAAAAAAAGTATAGACAATCAATATATAGAAAATCATCTATGGAAAATGAATAATAATGAAGTAACTACTTAACGTGAAAATAAATTTAAAAGATATCTATGTATTTGTAAAAAGGACCTGGTTATTTATAATTACAGTCATTAGGGAATGAACATGCAGAGGCGGCTGACATTTTTGCTGATAGTATAACTGTGTATAGGACAAAGCTGATACAATTCTTTACATCTCAACGAAATGGAAATGGACAATAAATTTTTCTGTATTATTATTTTACCTTTAACTATTATTATTTGTACCTTAAACTGTTTCATTATTTTATCTGTCTTATGTTTTTCTGTATTATTATTTTACCTTTTAACTTTTATTATTGTACCTTTTAACTGTATTATTATTTTATCTGTCTTATGTTATTTAAAAAAAAAATTCTGTATATTGTAAAAGCCCATAAGGGCCTTAAATAAATAAATATATATATAATATTCAATTAATTAACGCTTTTTCTTATTTCCAAAATTTCTAATATATCAAACTGGATTCTGTATAATTTGTATGTAAAATTTGTAAACCCTTATTAATATCAAAAGAATGATCCGTAGCTAAAAGATGCTTAATGTCACCATAAATTTATTTTGCTGTTTTTGAAGAAGTTATTCATTTTGAGTTGATCACATTGTAGCAAGGGCGTGCGAATGAATAAACGAAAATGGGATTGTTGGAGGTTATTGAAATACGCCGACACTTCCGCCCCCAGTGGATATGGGAGAAATTTAATTTTTGCTTCTGGTATTTCCCGCCCTCTAATGGCGGCGTTAGCTCGCAAGTCACGGACGGACTTTGTACAGTAAACAATAAAAACGTCTTCACATCGCCCGCCATGAATACCAAGGATCCGGAGATGAGGAAGCTGAGAGACGTTTACACTAAACTTTAGCCGTCGTAATAATAATGCTGGAGCGTGACGCGACGCGCCGCTACAGGGGGAGTGCATACCAGGACCGTTCTAAGAGAAAAAGCTTCCGTATCGGTCCTACTCAATCGTCTCCAGGTTGACATTTTTTTCAAAGAATCCGTCAAAGGAAGCAAGACTAGCGGTACATAATGGCGTTCTAGCGCCAGCCCTAATGTATGGAAGTGAAGCCTGGAATTGGCAGTGGCATTTTCTATTACTACATTCATTTCGTCTTCTTCCATTTATCTTATACTTTTCGACTGTTTTTCTACGTCTTTTCTTCGTCTTCTCTTCTTCTTTACGTTTTCTTCTACTTCTTCTTCTTTTCCTATTACTACATTATTTTCTTCTTCTTCTTCTTCTTCTTCTTTTCTCCTTTTTTTTTCTTCATATTCTCTTCTTTCTTCTTTCCTATTCGCTTCTCCACTTTCTTCTTCTTCTTCTTTTCCTATAACTACATTCATTTCACGCTTGTGTGGAAAATCTTTGGTCGATAGAGTAAAGAATGAACAAATTAGACGCGAATGCAATGCCGGCTGCAGTGTGGTAGACGGAATAAAAAAAGGAGTGCTGAGATGGTTTGGTCATGTGGAACGCATGAACGAGGAAAGGATGGTTAAGAAAATATACGAGGCGAGTATTGAGGGCAACAGAAATAGAGGGCGTCCGCGAAAGACCTGGCGTGATCGGATACAACAAGTGTTTTAGGATGGCCGTAGAACTTGTATGAGAAGATGTATGAATGTGGCCGAAGCAAAAGTGGTGTGCCAGGATAGAAGAGTGTGGCGTTCAACCCTCTCTGCCTACCCCTGCGGGGAAACGGCGTGATGGTTAGTTAGTTAGTTAGTTAGCAGGACCGTGCTACACCGCATCGGTCGTATAAACCGTTGCAAAGTGGCACGGCCGCCCGAATAAAGCCATTCACTGTCCCCGCCTTAAGATATGTCTATACTGAAAACATAAAATACATGAATACATAATCGTAATACTTTTAAAAAAATACACAAAAGTTAGAATTACAATTAGAAACAAAGTCAATAGGATAATGTAAAATACATGTACCATATAGATACACCAAAGCGCCCACACTGTTATATTGTAATAATAACATTACCAATGCTCTGTAGAATTTTGAGAATTGGAAACACCTACAAAAGTGTAGACCTTTTTAACGTTAAATCTACAATCTGTTGCAAAATTTAATTAACTAACTTCTTCAAGAATATTTTCGAAGAGTAAAAGAATTAATCTTGCATATATATTATCAAAATTTCTTAAATAATGTGTAGGTATATTATTTATTTCATGTTACTGTATACAAAACTCTTTATTCTCAATATTGTTTATAATAATTAATGTAACTATGTATATTATTTGATAATGATTTTGTAATCTTAATAATTTTGCAAACGGAATGAAATCAGCCGTTGGATAGAAATCAACTTATTACAACACTAGCTATAACCCGTCGAAAATGACGGTACTTTTACATGTCGGTTACCAAGCAATGAGCATTTATTTATTTTATTAAAAAAAAAATTGTTAAAAAAAATCGTAAATTTTTTTTTAAGAAAATATTTTTTTATGTAAAGAAGTTACGGGAACAGACAGACTGACAGACGGACGGACAGACAGACAGTGAAATTATTATAATTGGGATAATCTTCGGTTATTATACTATCAATTTTGATAATTCATAGAATATAAAAATTTGTTAAACTGAAGCGTGTCATTTATCTTTTATACATACATTCACGAGGCGGTGTCAATTGGTACAGTGATTTGTACAGTGAGTAACTGTCACTTTACGGGGACCAGCATATCGACAAGCTTTCATCACCGGGTAGTTAGAAAGTGATCAATATGTATCCTGTTGCGGCAGTCAACACATTGCGCGAAGTTTTCAAACAAATTGTTGGTATAGGTTGTTCCGAAATATTATCATTAAAATTAATATAAATTAACTTTGTTTAAACCACTTATTTATTGAAAAAAATCAACATGTTTTGAAGCCAATGGCTTCTTCATCAGGAAAACAAAAATAATATTTAAAAATCGAGTAAATATTATTTTTGTTTTCCTGATGAAGAAGCCATTGGCTTCGAAACATGTTGATTTTTTTCAATAAATAAGTGGTTTAAACAAAGTTAATTTATATTAATTATAATTATGTTACCACAAAATAAATTTGCTACATTTGAAGAAGAAGTTATTATCATTAAATTTTCCGACATGATTTGGTCATTATTTCGATTAAAATTAATAATTTTCCATATTTAGAACATTAAATGTCTAAATGTGGAATGTGGAAAATTATTAAATTCATCAATATTGGTATGAAAAAATAATCCTATTTCAAATGTAAGTGAGAGAGAAACAGATATGTCGATGAAGATGGAGAGAGAAGTCGCGTGGAGGGGGCATAACGCTTTTTTCTTACGTGACGTTTTACCTCAAGCCGCATTAAGGAACTCCGTTCCAAAAAAGATTGTTTTAAACTTTAAAACGTGTTTAATATTTGGATACTGTATTGGTGATGTTAAAAAATCTTTTTCACTTCTGAAAAAAAATGTTAAAAAATCGATTACAAATGTATGCCAAGAAAGCGTATAAAAGCATGTCTTTAATTTTTTTTGATTTATTAGTTTAATGTAAGTATACTAGCCAAAATGATTTCTAATCAATATATACATATACAACCAGCCACAACTACCCATCGGTGGTTATGGTGGTGGATAGCCCTTGGTGTCAAATCGAAAATATGCGAGTTTGGTGTGGGTGGCTATGCGTGGGTGGGAGTGGGTGACGAAAATGTACTTTCTAGCGCATTGTTATGTTATGGGAAGGCCGCAAATGCTTCAGATTGTTTCAAAATAGGAGCGCCGACTGTGTCAGTGAGTCTAGAAAGTTCCGGAAAAACCTGCTCTAGAAAGTTCTGGAAGGAGAAGGTTCTAGAAAATTCCCGAAAGTTCTATAAGGTTCTAAATTGAGTGGCGGAATTTGACGGTGTGTCTAGAAGGTTCCTGTACATTCGAAAAATTTCTTGAAAGTTCTGGAAGGAGAATGTTCTAGAAGGTTCGCGAAAGTTCCATGACGATCCAAACAGTGTACTAAAAATCAACGCGTGCGAAGTCGCGCGTTGATAGTTTAATAATAAAACATATGAAGGTTGTATATCATTTCGAGCATCGTAACATTAGAAGAATTTCACTTACAAGCAATTGCTTTTCGAGGAATCTACCGGCTGAAAATGGTGATGATGACGACATGATTAACATGTTTTAATCGATATTGTGTAAATCGTTCAATGGAACGTTTCATTAATTGTGGCGTATTCCGGTTTAATAGTAATTTTCCGCCATTACGACAGCAATATAGGCATTCGTTAGACCAGCGTTTCCCGAAAGGTGGACCGCGGAACCCTGGGGTTCCGTGGAAGGGTCACAATGGTTCCACGTCCCGTAAATGAAACGTTCGTAGAAAAGAGTGAGCGCCGCAAAAATGAGTTGCAAGTAACCTCAGATGTGGAAAACACATACATAAGCATTTAATAAGCCTTAAAATATTCTCGTAAGAATATTTCCCGGGAAACTTACAGGACATCGACAGGGTACAGAATCCATTTGCAAATCATACCAAACCATGGATGTTAACTGTGTCAGAGTGTGAAAATTTGATCGATGTTAAATGTTCACCTTCTTTAAAACAAAAAATCGAATCAGAAGATTATCTGAATGACTTTTGGATCACAGTTCAGTACTCCTTTCTTTATTCCATCTACCACACTACAGCCAGCATTACATTCGCTAATAATTTGTTCATTCCTCACTCTATTGGCCAAAGATTTTCTACGCAAGCGCCTTAGTGACCAGATTTCCGCCGCATTCAATCTACATTCATTCCTTTTTTTCCAATTCCGGGTTTCACTTCCATACATCAGAGTTTGCACTAGAACGCCACTATGTACCGCTAGTTTTGCTTTCTTTGACAGGTTCTTATTGGCCATAATTGCATTTAGTGCACCATTAACTTTGTTTCCCGCACTTACTCTCCTTTCGATATCATTCTCATCCTTGCCGTCTCTACTAAACATACTTCCCAAATACACAAACTCTTTCACTTGTTTTAAGCATTCGTTGTTTATAATTACATCAAACATACATAAGCATTTAATAAGCCTTAAAATATCCTCGAAAGAATATTTCCCGGGGAAGTTACAGGACATCGACTGGGTACAGAATCCATTTGCAAATCATACCAAACCATGGATGTTAACTGTGCCAGAGTGTGAAAATTTGATCGTTGTTAAAAGTTCATCTTCTTTAAAACGAAAATTCGAATCAAATCTGAATAACTTTTGGATCACAGTTCTGCTTCCGTTTGGGAACCTCTGCGTTAGACAATAGAATTGTGCGTCTTTATTGTTGCTAGTGGGCCGCTCCGGGGTATTACTATTAATATTGCAAGACAATGGACAAGCGGCAGTTGACAGGCGCGATTAGGAGAGGTCGACGTTTAGTTTTGGACACATGTACGGGTCTATTCTCATTTGCGTTATCGAAACAATCATGCCATGTCCGCTATTATATAACATTGTACACTTCGTCAATCTTGACGTGACGAATATTATACAGGGAGTAACGGATTTAGTACACAATTGAAGGCGTCCTTATAAAAAGAGTCTATATAGTACACGAACAAAGAGAACCAAACAGCAGAATTGCCAAGACGAATAGGAATGAGCTGGGCTGCTTTTGGCAAACTCAAACATATCTTCGAGAACAAAGAAATCCCAATTAGCCTAAAAAGAAAAACCTTTGATTCGTGCATACTGCCAGTGATGACGTATGGATTGGAGACTATGGCCCTTAAAAAGAAAAGTGTAGAAAAGCTCAAATGCACGCAACGATCCATGGAAAGATCCATGCTTGGAGTAAGCCTAAGAGATAGAATTAGAAAGGCGAAGAACTAGAGTAGTGGATATCATGGATCGTGTAGCGAGGCTAAAATAGCAATGGGCAGGACACGTTGCAAGACAGGATACTACAAGATGGCCTCCCAGAGTTCTGAAATGGAGACCTTGGAAAAATAAAAGAGGCATCGGAAGACCTCAAAAGAGATGGGCCGATGATATTGTCGCTGTGGGGGGAAAGAAATGGCTACAATTAGCCAACAACAGGGAAGAATGAAAAAATAAGGAAGAGGCCTATATCCAGCAGTGGAAAGACGAAGGCTGATGAAGAAGAAAGAAGAAGATATAGAACATTAGGTCAGAAAGATTTTATTATTGGAAACTAGTCTATATAGGGTATATCAGAATTTGGGCGGTAGATTCTTGCCTTTGTTATGAGTCTATAATATTCCAACAACCATGACCTAATGATAAATATTCCAACAACCATGATCAAGAGTTATGCAATATCAAAGTTTGCATTTTTTAAAGGCGGCGCGAGAAGAGTCTTGACAGCGAAAGGGTTTTGACAGTTCATTCGGTTCAAAGTAGGCCACGTAGCGATGGCCAGGGTGGCCAGTAGTGAAATAATCGTAGCGATAAATAAAGCGAAATAATCGAGTGGAGTACATAATTGGCAAAATAAACCATTGCGAGAATAGAATATTCTACGAGTGATAAATAAGTGTTACCCATTGATAATAAAGTGTATATAGACGAAGGGATATATTGCGAAATAGTGTAGATTAAGTAATATCGTTAAGTTTAATTCGTGTTAGGTGAATTTGTACATTGAATAATTAATTAATAAATCGCTAATTAATTTCCAGTGTTTTCATTTTCCTCCCGCAGACACGACACGTGACAGTATTAAAAATTATTTTTTGTATGAATAAAGTTACCTTGAGAATATGAGAGAATAGCGCATTGTATTAATTTGAACAAGTCGTATTCTAACTACCACGCACATGCGATTGTACCACCTGTGCGTCGATTGGCAAACCACTTTACTTACTTTACTTTATTTATTATATAAAATTGACATTTTAAGGCACTAGGGTGGGCCACTCCCACCAATGCAAAAAAAATCCATTTACGGCTTGTTTTTATTTTCTTCACTTACTCGATTGCTATCTGTGGAATGTTTAATCCTGTCTATAAATTCGATGGCTTGGTTACACAAAAACCTATTTACAAAAAATGTGTTTTTGTGTTGAGCTATTTGGAACAAACGGTAGATAACATCCGTAAAACAAAGTTTTCATTTTTATTTTTGATGTTTATAGCGTTAACTTTGTGGCTGGATCTCATTATCAATTTTAATTAATTAAAATCTTTGCATATAGCGCTTGGAGTAACTTTGCGTCTGCTGGTTTTCATAGTAACTCTTCATTACTTATTGTAGTAAACAAATTAATTTTTGAACGGTGGCGTGGCAACAGTTATGGTGGGGGTAATTGTTAAGTAGACTCCGAAATGGGGAATATATAAAATAATGTTGTCAACTTGACATTTTGTCGAATAAAACTTTCAATTCTTTTAGTGTCCCATTTGCCTCTCGCAGCGACGTCCTCTGACAATGTGTTCTAGTACGTTCAAATTATTGTCATGAAAATTAATATTTTTTAGGAGCGATTTTTACATAATACTGGAGCATCTGAACACAAACTAACTAACCATTACGCCTTTTCCACGCAGGCACGCAGCATAGAACGCCATATTCCTCTATCCTGGCACATCACTTTTGCTTCGGATACATTTATACATCTTCCCATGCTTGCTTTACGGTTGTTGAGGCTTTTAACAGAGCCATCCTCCAATACACGTCGCATCTAATCACCCCAGGTCTTTCACGGACGCCTTCATTTCCTGTTACCTTCTAAACTTGCCCCATATATTTTCTTTACCTACTTTCCTCGCTTATACGTTCTACATGACCAAACCATCTCAGCACACCTTTCTTTATTCTATCTACCACACTACTGTCAGCATTACATTAGCCTGTGATTTGTTCATTCCTCACTCTATAGGCCAATTAGACCATAGACCGCATTTCCGTCGCATTCAGTCTGCTTTCGTTCTTTTTTTGCCAATTCTAGAATTCACTTCCATACATCAGAGTTGGCACTAGAGCGCCAATATGTATCGTTAGTCTTTCTTTCTTTGACAGGTTCTTATTGGCCATAATTGCATTCAGAGCACGCCATCTAAAACAAATTGTTCTTATTTGCCTTAAAAATGTCTTCTTTTTCTTCCTCGCAGTATTTCAACTAGTTGCCTAGGTAGGGTCTTCTCGTTTTCAGGCTATATTTACTTTGGTTCGGGGTATCGCTTTCATCCAGGAGTCTTTTGGTCTTCCTCTGAATGACTGTCGATGAAGCTCCATGCACATTGCCTGCTTCGCCGTGTGGTCTGATGGTTTCCGTCTTATATGCCCATATTATCTCAACCGTAGTTGTTCCAGCTTACTATTTATGTTTGTGACACCCAGGTTACCACGAATGGGTGAACTTTTAATCCTATCTCTTAATGTTACCCCAGTCGACTATCGAAGCATTCGCATTTCTGTTGTTTCGAGTTGCCTAGAGTAGGAGTTATACATAGTCCCGCGATTTTAGAGTACTCTACATCTTTTGCACTTAAATTGGAAGATTCTAGAACATTTTATTATTATCCACACAAATCTCGTAATGACTGGGTTGATATCGAAACATCGAGAAAGACATTTACCTATAAATACGAGGAGCGCCGCGATGCGCATTTCAATCTTTGTTTATTTTGACGTTTAACGAGAGCGACATTGTCCCGCATACGGAGCCATGCATTATCGCGGGTCTCATAATAATCCATTAAATAAATCGCATTTGCTTTACAAATGTGATGTCAGTAAAATTAGAATATTTTAAGTATGTCCAAATTTATCAGAACAGAACTGGATTGTTTGTCACAGGGACATCAATAATCAATTAATGTATATTTTAGATGTCTCGCAGAGACGAAACTGTATTTTTTCAAGGGAGAGTATGTCTCGTTTAGCGACATCTGTGGTTATTCAAGGGGAAGGATAAAGCTTTGGTGCTAGCCGCTAGGGGGTCGTTAGAACTCACATGTGAAACATGGCGCAAAAATTTAATATATAAACTTCCAAAAAATTAATCGACATGGTATTCTATCATGGGTGGAAATGGCGAACGTAACATATGTGTAAAGTGATCACCTAAGCCAACCGCACGATAGGTCGTAAGTCCTATGGCCACCCAAAAAAAAGACTTTTTTTTTTAAAAGGTAATGGAAACCTAAGAGGTTTATGGGTAACATTTTTACATGATTCAATATAAGAAAACATAATAATATAATTTAGATACAAAGTCATTTTTTAATAGTTGGCCGAGTTTTAATATTTTTGTCACATCTGTTTTGAATTTGTCAGTGGTCAGTTGTTTGGTCTGTTGTGGCAGGTCATTGTATAGTTTTAGTCCGTTGCAAATTAGTCGGGATTGTCCTGTTTTTGTTTTGGCGTGTGTTATGTGATAGTTTTGAGCCATTCTAGTGTTGTGTTGGTATTTTTCGTGTATTTTGTCTAATTTTATGTCTTCGTCTTGTATTTCGCCAATTGCTAGTCTGTGAATGATTTTTAGTGTTTCGATTTTTGTAATGCTTTCGATGTTTAATTGTTGTGTTATATGGTATACAGTTTCAGTTGGTGTCCTGTATTTCAGATCATAGACCTACTCTCCCTTGAAAAAATACAGTTTCGTCTCTGTGAGACGTCTATAGTATATATTAATTGATCGGTAAAATTAAATTATCATGTATGCCTTTCGAGAGTTGGCGTACGTAGATAGATATTTAGGCACGTGTAGTCTTTATGCACGTGTGCACGTGTTATTCCAGCACTGCCACAGATAAAGCCGTGTACGCCGCTCTGTTAATTGCGCGCCTCTCGGTATCTCCTGCCGCCTGTAATTACTACAGCGGCGAACGTTTTTTGTCTTCCGTTCCAAACGTTATCCCAGCGTTCATCTTAATTGACTAGGACCAGCCCCCAGCCACCCCCAGGAGCCGCCCCCACCCGTAGTGTCCAGGGAGCTGTTCAGCTAAACGTCCAGGGCGTTCGGCAGACCGAAGATCCTTTATTTTTTTAATTCCTCTCCGACGTCGGTGGTAATCTCTGTTTTGCTTAAATAAAAAATAAACACAAATTACAATTTCTGAGAAGCTTATCGAAAAGATGGCCTTCGTATGAAATCACATAGATTCTTTAATTTTTTTCTATCACCAGGTAATATTTCATAAATAAAATCTACAATTCTATCACAGAACGTGACTGTAGAAGTCAAATAAAACACAAATCACAGATTATACAACCTACATGTTTTGAGAACAATGTTCTCTTCTTCAGGTTTGTTTGTGTACTAAAATTGAAAAAGTTAAACCATGCAAGTGTGTTAGGTGAAGGGGAGGGTGATGGCGGTGTCGGAAGTGTTAATTATTATGGAATGTCATCTGAAGATGATGGAATCTTAAGTGGAAAAATATTCAATAGTGGGTTTTGCACAAATTTTGTGTGGGTATTTATTATATTTGAATTAATGTTGTTATTTTTCCTAATTTGAAGTATTTCTAGATTATTTATTTGTGGGATCTTATAATTAATATTTAAAAAATTTACCTGTATTAATATTAAATGTAATGGTAGTATTTTATTAAATGTTTTGCAAAATCCGACTCAACATTGCTAAGCTTTGATGTGTTGTTTAACTTGGGGTTAAACCGTAGTTTCGAACATTCTTTTTGTTTTACCAATATAAAAATGTTCACAATTGTTACAATTAAGATTATAAACTCTTGATTTCATGATAGGATCATCACTGTCTTTATTATTTAGTATGTATTTTTTTAATTAAATTTATTACTCGTATAAAAGGCCGGCTGAATTGAATTAGGAATATTTATATTTATTATTTTTGACAAATAACATAAAGTTTTATTTTAATAATAATGTCACCACAAACTTCATTCAGAAGAAAAAATATTCTTCGAACAACTAAAACTTAATGAGACTTTTACTTATTACGCAAGCCACGGAGGACACGACTTAAATCGGAGTACCGTTCTTAAATTTATAGTCACTAAATGATTCCAGAATATTTCACACACTTATTATTACACTGTTTTCTTAATTTATCACTTGTCTGTGGAACACTTTATTATCGCTTACTACAATATTCCCACGCAGGTTCGCAGAAATTCACGTCAATACGCACGTACGTGGTTGCACTTATTTTCAAACGTTAGGTAGGTACTGCTTTTAATTTATTGTCGCTGGTCACTTACCGAATTGCTCCTAGATATCTAATTCGCATGTCAAACGTCAAAACAATATCAACGTCTTTTTCATTTCTTTTTTATTAAATTAAAATTAATTTGCTTCGAGATTCAATTTCTTTCCTTTATACGATATTTCTATTCTACAGAAGGTGAGTATGTTATTTTAAAATAATACCGTCGTACTGTACACATCCTGAAAACACTTCTATAAAGTTTGGTTTATTCAAGTAAAGATAAAATATTATTTTATATAATTTAGTTTGCTTTTATAAAACTAATCCAGCGGGGATGGAGTAGAATGATAAATGAATGAGACAACACTACCTTCCAAGTAGGTGTGTAACTCTAAAAGTTTGTTCCGAGCAGCGCAGGCAACACTGAGAAATATGAACATATTTTTTATTTAATTTTATCAAGTAACTAGTTTATTTATCTCATCTCAAAATTTTTATAAATACAAACATCTCACATGGCTACTCCATTTTGAATTTAAATGATACATCCTCAATAATAATAATTTCGTTGTGCGTCCGTAACTTCATAGAATCCAATAGTTGATCTAATTCCGTATTCGAAAATATTACGATTTCAAAATTTTTATTGAATGTAATGAAAACATTGACTTTATGCTTTATGAAAATAATTCTGAATTAGATTTTTTTATATCTCAGTTTAATGAAAAATAAAACTACAAACTGCATTCGTTGTTATATCGCATAGGTTATTCGTATTAATCATTAAAAAAAAAATATAATTCGCATTTAACAATGTACGTCACTAACGCTACCAAATGCCACAAATAATGAGGTGTATAAAATGAGGTACAAATAATGGTATAAATCGCTACGTAGCAATGTCCGTCGCTAACGCTACCGGATGGCTCAAATAATAATTAAGTATAATAATCTAGTGAGGTATATGAAGCAAAAAAAGCATAATTCTCTATTTAATAATTTCCATTACTAACGAAACTAATTTCCATCAAGACTTTTTTAGGGCAATTGCCTCAATTTCTGTTTTCATTTCATGAATTGTTTGCGGTTTCTTAGCGTAGATCTTGGACTTACAAAACCCCAGAGGAAAAAATCGCATGGCGTCATGTTACAAGATTATTTATCATATTTCTAATTTTTGTACATTTTATGTGTGCGTGACATGGATAGATTATTGATGAATTGAATTAAATAAGTGTTATGATTTAGATCACACCACTAGACCCAACGGATGAACCTGTCCTTTACTGCAGGCCTCGGCAAGGGGAGGAGACAGGGAACATTGTGGGTGGGGGGAGAATATTGTTTCCCTTTTATTTTTTGTTTATTATGGGCTTTATTTTATTTAAGGGGTCACCACCAATATTTAAATACTGGGGTATCTAAATATTGGAATATATATATATAATTCGGGAAGCAGAGAATAAAAAGAAAAATTTGGAATATAC
Source organism: Agrypnia vestita (assembly GCA_016648135.1). Lineage (NCBI taxonomy): Eukaryota > Metazoa > Arthropoda > Insecta > Trichoptera > Phryganeidae > Agrypnia > Agrypnia vestita. Next base: position 21,960 of record JADDOH010007983.1, on the reverse strand, counting down.
TTAGAGGATTTATTTAATTACGAATACACAGATTTTTAACAATACTTTTTAATAAAAACTTAAGACTAGTTATAAAACACTGGATGAACGAGGTCTACGAGGAGAGTGTTAAAAATCGCGTCTCTCCCTCTATTTATAGATATTTGCGAATGCTTCCAGAATATTCTCCCAAAAAACAAGGTATAGGGCTGTGCTGTCTGCGGCTTCCGACATATCGATATCTTTCGATGAGAATAACGAAAAATATCGATCCAAGCCTCAGACTACAACATCTTTTATATTATAAAAAACATTAATAAATAATAAAAAACACTGAATATAAACATATAGCTATTCAATGTATGTACAAATAAGCAAAGTTTTATTATAATATGAATTTGAATGCAAATTAAGTCTGTTCAGTTAAATAATAAATAATAAATAATGGTAGGTAATATACCGAAACAAACGAGACATCACGAAGTGTTCTTTGTAGGGACCCAAAGGAATAACTATCCATTAAATTCACCATTAACACGCATGCATGTAGACATTTTTCGTTGTAGAAGCATACCCGAATTAAAGAAACACTTAGACTTTATACAAATAGAATAAATTACATTTTAATGGACTAAATTTGATTTAAGTCTTTTTCCTCATGTTGTTTATTCCCATATATATTGATTATTTCTATTTTTAAATTATTTTATACTGTTCATTTTATATTGTTTTTACATTGCCACATTTATTTTGTTACATTTCATATCTTTCATTTATCTCAAATACGTTTTTTTATATTAATATTTTTTTCTTTTAAATAATTTACATTGTTTATATTAGATATATAAAAATCTATATGTTTATATCAGGTACTGTAAAAGCACACTAGGGCGTCGATTAACAATAAATAAAAATTAATAAAAACGGCCAATTACCGTCAGCATTTCTGGAAATCGCACGACTAGAAAAATGTTGTCTAAGCAGATCCAAAAATTCAAAAGGTCAAATTTAAAAAAAAAGCGAGAGAAATTTAAATCCGGCGTTTCCGATGGGCCACCCTGCCGAATGATAAATCATCGAGATAAAACTAGCATCCAAGTGTGTGTGCAATCCTAATAAAAGTTTGTCCCGAGCAGCGCAGGCAACGCCGAGTTACGACCGCCCGGCCAACTCCCCACAGCCGAGTAAAGAAATGGGCAGACCAACAAACCAGCCGAGATTATAAATCCCGCAGAGGAAAATGTATTGTGGAAACTTCCGCTCGGAAGTGCGATCTTTTCTATTTTATAAATTCGATTCGGAGCGGAGAAATGTCGGATAAATCTAAGAAGTCGTTGGGGCATTCGTTTTGTAGCCACGGTATTTTTTTCATGTACTTTTCGCATTCCGATAGTGGGTTACAGAGATAGTCCATGTTAGAATATAAAAATATGTTAACTTAACATGAACAAATGTAAAATAATGTCATTTTATAGATCAAAAAGCCTATCTCATTTGACTGCAAAATAGAAAATATAAAAATAAAACATAAATCACTTTGTTTTCACCACTTTATTAGATTAAACAATCTACATGTTTCGAGAACAATGTTCTCTGCTTCAGGATTATTGTGTACTAAAGATTTTTAAAAGTTAAACCAAGCAAATGTGTTACGGTGAAGGGTTGGGTGAGGGGGTAGGTGAGGGGAGGGGGGGGTTCGAGGTGTTAATTATTATAGGTCATCTGGACAATGTGGAATGTTAAATGGAAAAATATTCAAAATATGTATTTATTATATTAGAATTAATATTAACGTTTTTATAATCCTGAAGGAGAGAACATCATTCTCGAAACATGTAGATTGTTTAATCTAATAAAGTGGTGAAAACAAAGTGATTTGTGTTTTATTTTAATAATAATGTCGCCACAAAGTTCAAGCCTTCATACAGAAGAAGAAAAAATATTCTCCGAACAGAAAATATAAAATTGGATGTAATCAAGTCTACAACTGGACTATAAACTTACATTTAATGAACAAATAGATTATGTGGTAAATAAAAACTTAAAACTTTTATGCTTTGTCAACATAATGTCTTCTGATTTTACAAATATTCACACTATCAAAATTCGTAACTGTTCACTTGTCCGTCCTATCTTAGAATATGCCTCTGTGATTTGGTTTCCCTTCCTATATTAACCAAATAAGTCGTATCAAATCCGTGCAATATCGTTTCTTAACCTTCGTAAGGTCTTCGGGTCAATTTTGACCCATTTTGGGATGAATGAGCAATTTTCTGTAAAAATAACGGTTTTTAAATATTGATATTTTATGACTTTTATTTAATCGCTGTCTTAAGCTTATTTTCAAATTAATATTTTTTTTATAACTTATGTTATTGTGCGTACGAACTTTTTTACTCTAACGGCCTTCGGGTCAAGTTTGACCCACAAAACGTCATGTCTGGTTATCGTTCATTAGAATTGAGGTAATTGGTTCCGATTTGTGTATAGGATTATGTTCGTGTGTCTTTTGTAATTCTACTTACATTACCAGTGATACAAAATCAACAGTATGATAATTTGTCTTTGATTATATTATTCTCTCAGTCTAACAACGCATTCTTTAGTTGACGGTTGTAAAACTAATTTGGTACTCTAAAAATGAGAGACAGTGATATATAAATTATGTTAGAAGTGTCAGATGATCAAGAATCATATACGGAAATAGAAGATTTTTTTGAGGAAGCTGAATCCTCTGACAGCTCTGACAGTGATAGTTATAACTGTGATGCACAGCCTATTTGAACAATGACTTCAAAAGACGCATGGAAAAAAAAAAGAAAAGTTGCATGGATGATGGGCTTGGATAGAGGAGACTACTCGTGCAGTGAAATTCAGTCAATGTTAAAAATTTATAACCTCCAAAAACGTAGAGAAAACACTGACTTAATCACCATATTCAAAATATTAAACGGCCACACTGATGCGCCTTCGTTACTGGGCCAAATAAAATTCAATATCCCTTCCCGTAGACTCAGAAATAATGAACTGTTGTTTCTTAGTCACCATAGAACCAATTATGGATTCCATGCTCCGATGTCTTGGTTATGTCGTCTTATAAACTCAAGACAGGATCTGGACTTCTTCGGTGTAAGTCTGTCGAGATTCAAACACTCTCTGATTAGATAATCCAGATCTTATCTCCATCTTGTTAGTATCTAGGTACTCTTCATTTGTCCTTGCTTTTGTTTTAAATTGCTAAAACTTTTATTCTGATGTATTTTATATTGTTCATGTTATGTATTATATTTTATTGGACTATGTCCATTTAGTTCAATAAATAAATTAAATAAATAATTTAGAAATTTAAAAATCAAATAGTAGCGAATAATGCATAACATCTTTTCTCAATAACGAAATAAATTTCCGTGAAAGTATTATTCGTTTTTTTTTTTTACACCAGTTTTTTATTTTTCTTCGCATTTACGCTGCCTATATTCTCGCATGTAATCTGCTCTTGATTTACCATCTCTGCAAATTTAGTTATCCTTATATATATTTTTTTTACAAAATATTTTTTTATAAAATATTTAAAAAAAAAGACATAAAAAATTATAAAAAAAAATTAGGTAACATTAAACATACCAACATTTGAATATTATCGCATAAAACAGCCTTATATTTGGCAACTATACGACAAATTAACAGCAGCTGATTTTATGAATACTTTATTATTTATATTATTTGAACACGTATTATTTGCTTCATTTAGAATAAAATTACTTTATTTTTTTTTTAGAAATATAAAATAAATGTTATTATTTTTGTCGAACAGTTTTTATATTAAACAAAGTCTGAGATATTAGAAATATAAATTCAACATAAGCCTCATTTATCGAATTTGACATTCAAAATTAATCAATTCTAAATGGTTAAATAAATCATATAGAGATCGTAAATATAATATATAACTTCCAAAAACTTGATAGATGTGTTAGTCTTATAATGGGTGTAAAGTGATCACTTAAGCCAGCCATACGATCGTCGTAAGTCCTATGAACACCCAGAAAGACATCCATACCTACTTTTCCATATCAACATTATCATCACTCTTGGCTCTACAACTCTTTATACAAATTATTCGTCTCTATGAGACATCTATAATATATTATATTGATTAATGATGTCCTCTGAGGATAAAATCCAGTATTGTATTCTAGACAAATTTGAACATTCTCAAAATATTCCCTAGAGTTGGTATGTAAAATTTTGAAGCCTGTATTTGAATCGAAGAAAAAGATGTCACAAAGTGAATTTAAAAACCGGCTTAACATTTTTTAATAACCAAATTAATTAATCAATTAGAAAGACATACAGAAAAATCTAATTCACGAAAAAATATTAGGTTACTACTGGGATTCGAACCCAGGTCACCTCCTTTCCGGGGCCGGTGCTCTGACCACTAAGCTATAGCAACCCTCTATGTTTCCGTGAGTATATCGACCTTATATGTAGTTCTTATTTTTTATTAATTGATTAATTTTTATTTTTGTCCATAGAGCAATCCACTTTTTTGATACGGTAGTTGAAATTACTTTGCAATGCCACCGCTAGATGGACGCCATGATTAATTGAATAATTCATTTTTATTTGGACATACATTTATACAACAGATATTATATATTCAAGAACACATTCATATTTGTGAAGTTGTAATTTTTCTACAGAAAAATTACAACTTCACAAATATGAATGTGTTCTTGAATATATAACATTTTTTATTTCCATTTTCATTTCTCTTTAAAATTGTTCCACACATCTGATGCCCTAAATGCTTCCCAAGAATGCACCCCCAGCTGACAATGATATCCAGGCTCGCACAACACCTGGGCGCCGTCACCGCAGGATGGGATGTTGACAATGGGGCGGGCGGATGGAGCCACCACCCCCACCACCGGGGAGGGATTTTGACAAATTGTCACGTGACTGAAAGTTCCGGAAGTCCCGTAAACGTTTTCCGATGTAACCGCGAGAGGACCAACTTCGCAGCGGCGTTTCCGCAGCGCGCGGAACGAGCGCGGGAGAACTTTGAAATAACTTCCGCAGATTACGGCGGTGTTTTATTTGAAAATGCAATAATGTTTTCTAAAACTTTAAAGCTGTGATTTAGCGAAAAATTTGCGATAATTTACTATTTTACTTATTTAAAATTAAGCTGACAAATACTGCCAGACAAGAGTATCGAACATAATATTGATACGTGTCGTGGCTGTAGCGGGCGTATTAATGCACTGTAAATGAATTAAAGTCACTTAACACGAATTATTCTTTGATCTACACTATTTCGCACGAACGAACACTTTATTGTCGCTGGGTAACACTTATTTACCGCTCGTAGAATATTCAATTCCCGCACACAGAAGTCGCGCTGGTTTGTTTCGCCACTTGGGCACTTCGCTCGATTATTTCGTTTTATTCATCGCTTCGATTATCTCACGACTGGCCACCCTGGCCGTTGCCGATGTCAAAAGACGACCTTTTAAAATTTATTTCATTCCGTTTGGAATTATGGTTTAAAATCTACGACGTACTTAAGTTGAATGAGCATCCTAAATCATTTTGATTACGTGACTGTCTCGCACGTGGCGCAGAGGGCGTGCAGACGCAGCTGATGCAATTTGAAAAAAAAAACGCCTATTCTCAAACTATTGAGATCATCCAACTTCCATTGCGTTGTGTGCTTTCTTAGATGTAGGCTTTTAAAATCTGATCCATTTACCTGACGGCCACCCTTACCCCGAACCGAATTTAAAGACGTACTCACGTCAAAAGCCTTAAGAGAGTCAACGATACTAGTACAAACCACCCCACACGAGGAGCTCAAGGGTGAGTCGTTGTTGTGACGTTAAAGCAAACAATTACACCTGAAGTGAAACCTCAGTTGTACCTGTCCAATAGAAGTGTGTGGAATAATAGCGTTTATTTTTAGACACGGAAATGAAAATAGACGGCTGTAAGGAAATGACGTAATGGGTTAAGTGACGTAAAAAGGTAATGACGAGGTTATAAAATGATGAAAGCGGTTCTCAATTGACAGGAAGAGAATGACGGCCGAGAGGATAGTCTGACAGGGGAAGTTGTCGAGAAGTGATCATGTATTTCAATCAACATCATCGAAAGCTTTTGTCGATCAATTATCAGTTTTACATGCTTTTATTTAACTCTCTTTATCTGTTTGTTTGCTGTTTGTTACGGTGAAATATTGTTATTTATTTTTTACCAACTTTACGACTAGCTAGAGCTCTGAATGTTTTAACATTTGCGTAAAGTAGATGAATATACATTATTAAATCATTTCAATGATTTGATGATTTGTTCATTATTTCGATTTAATTTGATAATCACATCACTCACAAGCAAGAGCTGCAGAAACAACTGAAGAACATACCGTTCGAAAATTTGTTTCAACCTTTAACGTATTTAATATTTGGATAGGTACTGCATTTACAGGTAATGCATAATTTTTTTTTTATTTACTTATTTTACATCATATTTAATGAATTTTTATACACCATTCCACATTTTAAATCGAATTTATTTTTACAACACTTTAATTCAGTTTTTATAAAATTGAGGTGTGCCTACAAATTAGACTAAAAAAGTGACATTAAAGTACTCAGAATGTTTTTCAGGAAATAGGAAATTACTTCAAAGGTGTAGAATAAACGGTGGAAATGCCGACAATATTTGCGAAACGTCTTGAAACTCGAAACTCTATATAAAGGGCGACATAATCGCCACGCGGTTTAATTTTGTTGTAACAGTTCGGCAATGTCACAGAAGCGAGCGAATTGTAAACTCGTGCGATTGACCATAAGCAGGCGATAAACAAAAGTACATATATCGAAATAGAAAAGTACCAATCTACGTAATTGTGGAAAAATCTCGCGTGATGAGCGTAAAATTAGTCCAAATAGTTGCTACAGTTAAGTTAGTAATCAGTGACTGGTGATTAAACAAAAAGTTTATGAATTTCAAGTGTTTCATTTGCCTCCAATCGTCGCGATCCCGTAACAGTGTTGCAACAGATGCTAGAATCCTGATTAAATTGCGCACTAACGAGGTTCATCTCTGGAACACTCCATAACACTCTGGAATCATCTACAAACATCTGGTACAGTCTGGAAGCGACGGAAATATTCTCGTAAACACTTGAAATATATTGAATTATCTAGGAGGTTCGAAAAACCAACGTGTTTCGTATAAAAATCAGACTCAGCGTCGCGGTGGTTCATGCTTATTTTGAGGTTTGACCAACGTGCAGATTAATTAAGCGACAGATATCGAGCGAAATACCTACTTACGTTTGATTGAACAGAATATTCGAGAAAATGATAAAGAAGTGTTTCACAGATCAGTGATTATTTGAGAAATGGTGTGAATTAAAGAATAGTGTTTAAATCAAATTCGTGTCCAGTGACTTTGTGAATTTGTTAACATATTTTATAAATTGATAACTAATTCCCAGAGTTTTCATTTGCCTTCCACAGCTACGTCTCATGATAATATATTAAAATCTGAATAATTTTATATAATAATAATTGCGATATCGAGCATTACGAGACATATCTTGTTTCGATTTATTTTGTAGAAATTCTAATTTAGTAAGTACAGATTATTTGTACCATACAGTACAGGTTGCATGCCGTTGCAATCAATAGGGGCGTCGATTCATCTAATTGATTTATTATCTGGAAATAAAAATAGAATAGGCAAATAGCATTATAAGAAGCCTTAATATCCGCAAAGCACGTGGAACAACTTATGCTGCTGTGTGTCTGGGAAGTGTGCAGCTAGGTGATAGTACTGAAATGCTTCGGGTGTACCACAAGGCTTACGGCTGCATCGGGAAAGTCGGTGGCGTAAGGAGTCGAAGAAACCCGTCTCCGCGGAAGGCCACCAACTAGATGAAAGGGTTTGAGGAAGTCTGCAAGAAGTCTTCAGGAAGCCGTCAGATGCTACAGATTGAAACAGGTGGCAAAGGTCAGAATGCTGAAGATCGAAACAGATCACAGATGGCTCTCTTGCAACAGCGTTAATTACGAAGCCATCTGTGATTATTTAAACTTACGTAAATAAACGGATATGGCAAATTTCAAAAACCCAATTTATTCAGTTCTTAGTTAGCAACACTGTTGTATTTAAATTAAATTTAAATCTCAACTATTTGGACTTGACACAATTTGGTAAATTGAACGCTCTTGAAAACAGGCGAATAATGTCAGATCAATCGTTTCTTTTCAAAATTATTATTGATTCTCCAGAAATCACCAACTTACTAGACTTCCACGTCGTATTCAGATCTACCAGACAGGTCTACTTCTTTTTCCGTTTAACTTATCACTAGCGAAGGGGAAAACTACATTTCAAAATGAAGACTACAACACACACACGTTCACCAGTTTGAAGACTACAAGATGTACACTACAATTGTAATAAAAACTACATGAAGTGAAGTAATTGTAGTACTGCGAAATGAAGTGAAGTAATGAATAATGAAGTAATTATAATATTAATGAAGTGAAGTAATGAAATGAAGTAATTGTACTACAAAATTGTAGTACTAGTGAAGTAAATATAACATTTTTTTCCCAAATAAAAATTTGACGAGCTAAAAAAAAATGACGATATTTTCTCCGAAGCAACATTTGGCGACCTAAAAAAAAAAGATGGGGGGGAGTTATTACAGTTTCCAGAGATTTCTTCATTTAGCTACATCAACTTCCCAAAAATTTCTTCGTTCGTTCCCAAAAGTTTTCAAACCATGGGGGGGGGGAGGTTATCTACATCAACTTCCCAAAAATTTCACGTAAAAAATGCACTATTTAAAGTATGTTTCTCATACTTTCGATAACTTTGAAGTGTGTGTACTTTGTAGTGTTCGTTTTAAAATGAAGTGTACTATTTGAGTTTATACTCTCAATAACTTTGGTGTTTGTAGTTTGTAGTGTGCACTACACCTCAAAACGTGCGAAGTGTGCACTTCAATGTAATGTAGTACTACATTGTAGTAGTGAGTACAGAGCGGACCCATCACTACTTACCACACCAACAATAGGAAATTCTCTTCTATCCCACATGTATTCTTATGCTCTTACGTTCGTTCCTAACCTTAGAATTCAATAGATATTTTTAATATCAAATATGAAGAGTATCGTCCTATCGTAAGGCAGATACTGGAGATATGTCACCTTTCATGTGCATTATATACATTATACGCATTACTAATTACTACTGTGTACTTTCACTTTTCCTCCTTATTATCACTAAGTTTTATCTACATAACATAATATGTCTGTTAAATGAGTCTGTAAAAGTATCATTGTCTTATCTATTGTAATTGTGGGAGGCATATATGTACCTATTTTATTTTTATTTTCTTGTATTCATTTCTTACCATGTATTTCGACGGCTCCTACGTACAATATCGTAACCCACAAAATTCAATTTTACAGGAGAAGGATTTGAACATATTTTCGTCCGGTATAAATCTAAATATTACCCAATTTTTTTGAAATTTCGTTTCAATATTTTACTTTATACTGTAGTTTCATAAATAATCACAAAAAAGTCGAAATTATTAACGGTTTTTGTAGAAATGCACATACGATATTATACTTCGGAAAAGACGTGACGTAAAATATCGTATAAATGACTTACAACATTTAACTTCAGAAAAGACGCGACGTAAAATATCGTATAAATGACTTACAACATTTTACTTCGGAAAAGACGCGACGTAAAATAACGTAAGTGTTACATACGATAATTTTCTTATGTTATTTTCTCACGCATATTATCGTAAGTGTTACATACGATAATTATTTATGTTATTTTCCAACGTATGTTATCGTAAGTGTTACATACGATAATTATCTTATGTTATTTTCCAACGTATGTTATCGTAAGTGTTACATACAATAAATTTATCTTATGTTATTTTCCAACGCAAATCATCGTAAGTGTTACATACGATAGTATATTTCGTAAAAAAATATGTGATTGTTTGAGATACGATAAAATACGTCCGAAAAAAAAGTTATTTATTGCAAAATATTTTTTTTTCTTTCTTGGAAATAAAGATATAATACATATGAAATACACAAAAAACTAAAAAACGTCGATTTGTGGGTTACGATATTATACGTAGGAGCCGTTGATTTATCTCTTCCTATTGGATGACCAAATAAATTTAAATCTTTCCGTTATACTCTACAATAAAAATGGTGTTGTTTTACTGTGACACATTTTAAATTACAAAAAATATACAGTTCAATGAATTTGTTATAAGACAAGGTAAATGAGGATTCCGCTGATGATATATTGATTTTTTTTCATTAATACATTTTCATGGATTCGCGGTGGTGAGATCCAGATGAAACACTTAAAATCAATTAAACTCTTACTTAGTATATAAAATCATACATTTTTCGTAATTTGCACTGATTTGCCACCAAAATATTCCACGTACAGGTACTCTTTATTTGCGCCGGTTCACAATTCGCTTTCTATGGTTTTGCATTCTCTTGTTAAAACAAACTGTTCTCTCGAGCGCGGCTACAACTCAATTTACAAGAAATATTTACTCTCTAATCTTTTCGCATATTCCCGTGCACTCCACAAGTTCTCATTTATTTTCAATTTATCTAAAAAGTCCAGATTATTATTATATGCAGTTCTCCTCTTTTTTGAAATCTCCTGACAAAAAGACAAGTTATTCTATTCCCATATCTTATTTTCTTTTTATACTTCCTGTAAGACTTAAATACTTATATTTTAAATTATTGTTACTCAGAAAAAATCGTTTTGCCTCATAAAAACCATATCTATAAATTCCTCAAGTATATTTATTATAGTGTCTTAATATTCTTAATTATTATGAAATAAATATAAAAATTCAATACCAGTGCATTTTCTAGTTAAAAAATCTTTTATATAATATTTCAGAAGCAAAGTGAAATTCTTTAATGAGAACGTTGTTGATATATGGACAAAGAGATTTTTCGAAATTGGCCATCTATATTATGCTTGAAGTATGCCCACTGCGTGTCGGCAACAAGTGTTTGCGAAGGTTCTATTCTTCCGCCCCTCGCAGGCTGCGACGTAATCAGGTTAAGATAAAACTACATTAAGGTCAGGAATGAGTTCGATACTGCCTCCACCTCTTTGCGACGTGGCCTAGCACGCAATGAGCTTTAACTTCCACATTCTCGTAACGTAAAACCATAGCACCGTTCAACCTTATGCAAATCTCAACAATATTTACTTCTACTTGAGAAACTTTTAAAATGGAAATGCGATCGGGTCAGCTTTCTCCGCAACCCCCTCATTTTAACCCCATTTTAATATAAGATTGCTCTGCTAGATTGTTTGATTGATTCTATGCTAAGTGGTTTGGCCAGTGATAAATATGGAGGAGTAGAGGCGGTGGTTGTGGCTGAATTGGACTTCAGTAAGATGGAGGCCTACCAATCCTGTCCTCATAATCCTTTTTATCTCTAATTAATCCCACTCCGCCTACCTTAATTTAATATACCTAGCGACATTTGTCGTACCTACTTATAACTCAACCGCATAATATAATTCAAATTATTCCAAACGCCACGCCAATTTCTGTTCAATTGTTTTTGGTGAAAATAGAAGCTTCTTGTAATTCCGCATCGTTTGTATCTACGTGTGAAGTACCGCATCTATTAAAAAAAGAAATATCGTCTTAAACCCGCATAACAAACATTTATATTTTAAATAAACCGTAGCCGCATATTGTGTCGTTCAGTGATCAATTCGGCATACGAAGGAGTTGTGGCAGTTGGACCAGGAATATCGAAGAAAGAGGCATTTCCGTACCTTATCCCCAACATCCAGCATCTAAAAGGAAGGATTTTCGTCTTATTTGTTGTCTACATTCATACTGCAATATTCGTGTCTGTTTTTTCCTTCATCTGCCAACCAATCTCCAGCATCTCATCGATATTTGAATTCCCGCAAATGAACATTTTCTCGCACTTGAACAAATCTCAATGTACCTTTATTTATTATAAACCGCATCACCACTAAGAAATATTCACCATTTCTTTGAATATGTTCAAATTTTTCAAGAACACAATTACTGGATGTTTCTCCATAGAGGGGTATCTTTAATCAATATATATTATATATATCTCACAGAAACGAAGCTATTTATATGAGAAAATATGTAGGTATAATGTGTTGTTAGGGCTTACGTACGACCTATCGTATGACTGGCTTGAGTGATTACTTTACACAATCCTCCATGCGTATTTATATTTTTTGGTCATTAGGGAAAACAAATTTAGGATCGGAGACGTGTTGTGGAATGTGATGATGTTCACAATGTTTTCTCAGAATTTAAGTTGTGATAAATATAACTCAACATGTGTGTATTGCATTAAATTTAATTTAGTGTGAATTGAAATAATCATACACCACAATGTAATTGTTCTATTAATCATTAATAGGACCCATCTTGCCCTGTGATAGCTATTTATGAAAAAATATTCAATAAGAAAGAAGAAGCAAAAATTTAGTTTAAATAATAATTCTTCGATTCTAACTCGTCAAAGTTTTACTCTACAAACATAGATACGATTGTAATTTGTTGCCAAAAATATTGAGAACTACGTAGCTCTTAATTTGATTAAAAAAGTTTGTTTGTTCCTAAAATAGAATAATTGAATTTGAAGGTTGAAATCGGTCATTATTTTTTGAACGGCTTGACAGTTTAAATTAACTTTATAATTAAATAAACAATGAATGTTGAGTAAAATTCTGTTTCATTTGAACAGTTAGAAAAAATATTGACAAATAACAACATTAAAAAGAATATTTCTTAATACTCCAATTTCAAAGTATAGAGGTGTCATTACCAGAGGCGAAAATCTATGTATACTAACTATGTCATGTGAAGGACTATAGATGTATCTAGCATAGACAATTTGAATATATAAAGGAAACCGATTAGGAACATATATACAACATTAAGAAATTTGATAATGCATGGATATTCTTGCGGTGGAATTGATGTATGTTACGTTGTATAGAGCGATCACTTAATCTAGCTCAAAGAGGTCGTGAGCCCTGGGCCATCTTATAAATACACATTTCCCATACAAATAGCTTCGTCTTTGTGAGACTTTTGTAATGTATCTTAATTAATTAATCTATTCTTTTAGGGTCAGTCTAACTGTAATTTTTGAGGTCAGTTCTCTCAGTCCCCACTCGCCATGGCGTAGGCCGGTCGCACTTTGGATACGAATTATTGCGTACGTATTCGTACGATTATTTTCGTACGTTGTTATTTCGTACGTTGAGCGCGCACATTGATTGCGTCTTGCGTTGGTCACGATCAGTTACTTTTCGCATTTCTCCAATAACGTTTGTGCCAAATGAATAATCTGTTTCTTCTAGAAAACTCTCTTCTTACTCGTAGGCTGCTACGGCGTCGTCGGCATCGAAGAACCAAATGGGTAAACGAAATATAATATACTAGAAGGGATGAATTTTGTAAATTCCATCGCATTATGGTAGACTTAGATAATGACAAATTTCATGACTATCTATCTAATAGATTCACAAATAAAGATGGTAACGCAGTTGAATTGCTTTGGTCCCGCAAACATTTGTGGTCATGTATTAAATTGACAAAATTTTCAATATCCATCGTGTCGAACGTCGCATCTATACTTGTGTAGACGCACTACTAAATCGTGTACAGTGTGCGATCTTCAATACTACTTCGAAGGTCAGGAATGTACTTGCGTATTCGTACGTATATGTACTACTCAATTTCGTACGAAAACGCATCCTGTGTTATGGTGATGTATTGTAAAGTCTAAGGTTTTAAGATATTTAAGGATCGTCGGCGTCCATGCCATCAACAGTCGTTTATAGGTCTCTCAAGCAACTTCAAGGTTTTTAGTAGTTCAGTATGTGGTAACCTTCTCTCGTAGGTTTCGCCTCAATCAGTATTTTCTTATTTTACTTTGATATTGCCCCGGATGTGTGAATTTATTTTCTAGTCTACGATGATTACACCCAAAGCCCATCGCAACATCATTTTGAGAAGAAGATTTTGAAGGTTTTACTGTAAAATTGTTATCATAGTGACCTATCTACATATAGGATATTTAAACTAGCTGATCTAAATTTTATATCACAAGAATTTTATTGTAAGTCGATTAAGGGGATACTTTAACCTTGACCGATTTTCTTTTCCGACATTTTTGATGTGTGACATCTTTCTTCTCGCTTTCCTGCAACTGTGGCAGTGATTTTGTGGAAAAAGGACGGAAATGCGTAACAGGAAATAAGACGCCGGAAGAATCGCGCGCAATTTCATTTGACAAATGTGCGCGCGCAGAGCGCACGCGATGGAAAAAAATCATCGTTTATAAACAAATCAAGGTTCAGCGAGTACCATTACAGCGAAGACGCACACTTTCAACAGCCAACCCTTCTGATTTTGTATATATGTTACGTGGCTGGTGTTGTAACTTTGATATTTTTTAGCTTATATCTTCGAAACTATCCAATAAATACTTTTTTTTTCATTAATGTAAACAATAACTACCCTTAATTATTTACATTCTCAAATTTTATGTTATTTTTGTGATTATTATTAAATATTTATTAAAAAATTTCATACAATATGTATGGTGGCATACTACCGCCATCTATGAAAATAAATGAAAACATATAATTGACCAAACACATTTCTAAACAAAATGTGTATGTACATATATACGATACATACCTATTGCGGCAAAATTCAATAATAAATAAATGCGCATACATTATCTTCACTTGTATTTACTAATCAATAAATTTATAGGTATTATAATTTATAGAAATAAACTTTCTTTACACCACTTTTTTATTGAAAAAAATTCAACACGTTTCAAAGCCAATGGCCCCTTCGTCAGGATAAGAAATGTATAATAACAAAATTAAAAAAAAAATCGAAGGTCATTGGCTTTGAAACATGTTAAATTTTTTTCAATAAAAATGTGGTGTAAACAAAGTTTATTTCTATAAATTATAATTATAATGTCACCACAAAATAATTTTGCTGTGTTTGAAGAATGTAGGTTAATTTCTGTTGTTGCTCTATTGATATTTTTAATTGTGAGAAATGTTACACGTCATATGCGACTACTGTAAGATTCGCTCATTTTTTGTGTACTTTTTTAATTTTTTATTTATTTTCATTTATAAATTTATACATATTTTCTATTGTTATAGATCGCGCCAAGCCTTGTACAGCTTGTTGGCACGTTTCTTTTCCACTTTCTTTCATAAGTACATGACATATTTAGTTAGAGGTATAATTTACATAGGATAAAATATAAATACGTTACAAAACATAAAAATTATTAATGGCTTGTATTATGCAGTCAACTGCCACCTGACACAAAGAAAATCAGCGACCTTTTTGACACTGACTCGACCCTTAGAGTTCGTCCACCACTCGCTCCTTTGCGCCGACACTACCCAAATATAATATATTGGGGTAACCTATCAAGAGTTTCAGATTTGCGGCCAGAGTTGCCTTCCCCGGATGAGCTGCCTCCCGCGGCTAATGAGGCTCGACCCCCCGGCTGGGGGTGGAACTTCACATCCCCACCCTCGATACCTGGGATTCCCGGATCCACCACCTGGGGACCCACCCTCAAGAGGTTACAGACTTCCCCGAGAGTTACAAACATTAAATATTATTTATTCTTTGTGTTAATAAAATCTTATGATTTTTAAGACTTGGTCGTAAGATAAAGTTGGGCAAAGAAAACCAAACAGCAGAATTACCAAGAAGAATAGGTCTGGGCTGGGCAGCATTTGGTAAATTGAAACACTTGTTTGAAAATAAAGAAATCCCAATATGCCTGAAAAGAAAAATGTTCGATACATGTATCCTACCGATGTTGACATATGGACTAGAAACAGCAACTCTAACAGAAAAATGCATACGAAAATTAAAATGTACACAGCGGGACATGGAAAGGCAGATGCTCGGCGTAAGCCTTCGAGATAAAATCAGAAATGAAGAAATAAGACGCCGAACAAAAGTCGCCGATATTATGGACCGTATTGCAAAACTAAAATGCCCTGGACAAAAAATAGAACCGTCGGAAGACCTCCCAAAAGGTGGTCTGATGACATAGTCCAGCAAGCAGAAAGAACCTGGATGCGAAGGGGGAGAAACAGAGATGAGTGGAAGAAAATGGAAGAGGCCTACATCCAGCAGTGGAGAGAAACAGGCTATGGAAGAAGAAGAAGAAGTTAATAAAATAACTAAAATTACTAAAAATAATTACAATTAACAAATATATTTATTCGTACATACATTATAAAACAAAATCGCATTTTTAATCTGGCCTCACTGGGTTGCATCCATACTGAAGAAAGGAAAATATGTAAAAAAAATTATATATAAATACTAGTATATGCTCTCACGAGATGGCAGAATCAGGAAATACAAGAAATCGATAATTTTACAGCATTTTAGACTAAAATTGGAAGATGCTAGAAGGTTCTACGATGATCTACACGAATCTGGAATCGACTGGGCTATTCTCGTAAAAATATATAATGCAAGTGTTGACGGCGCCAGAAAGAGAGAGTGACCACGGAAGACGTGACGTGACCAGATTAATCATATATTGGAAGGTGGTCCTGTTAGAAGCCTCAACAACCGTCGAGCTTGCACGCGAAGATGTATGAATGTAGATGAAGTGAAAGTTTTATGTCAGGGCAGAAGAGTATGGCGCTATCCCCCCGCGGGGAAACGGCGTGATGGTGAGTTAGTTAGTTAGTTAGTATCTTTTTTTCCGTCTCGAACAAACGTGCACCGGGGCAGGATCGTGTGATGACGTAGACATGGGATGCCTTTTTTTACTCCCTTTATATTATCTCGTGGCGTCTGCTTGTCTGACGAAAAAACTTTGGATCCATTTTAAACCCCTTTCCCGCGATCCAATCGAGCTGAAACTTTGCAAGCAGACCCGTGGCGACGATCAAGAAGATATATCAAATTTTCGTTTAAAAAAATTAATAAATTTTTAATTTAATGGTTTTTTCATTACAACAATAGACCTGATTATAGTAAAATTTAAGATTTTTGGAATTTTTTTATTGCTCCCTTCCGTAGCGTCGCCCGACCGAAGCCCAACGCGTAGGTTAAGCGAAAAAAAAATGTTTCAACTAAATAAGAAAGGGAGTATAATGCAAACTTGGTTTTTATGGGTTACTTTTTTTTCTTTTAAAACAATAGTTTAATTTAATCATTTCAATAATTGCCATCTTGTAAAAAATGAATCTCTGCCTGAATTTTACCCTCTCTTAACTTTTTACTCCGTGGTCGCGCAGCGCCCACCATCGACGGCGAAGCGGCCGCTTGTATTTTTATGACGTCGAAGTTAAGACTGCGGAGTTGCATCAGGCGGGTCGCGGGACGCCTTGCGTAGGTCAACACGTCGCCGCGGGCGGAGCGTGTCCCTCCCCACCCTCCCCCCCGCGCCGTGGCGAGCAGACGGCAATGCGGAATTTGAATCGATTGAAGCCAATCAGAAGCGCGTGGCGTTATGTCATTCGGAGGCTTTCATGCATGCTGCCCGCGGCCCCGAGTACGCTGACACTGTCAACTCTGCAATGGTCTCCGCGCACATCTCCCGAGACAAGAAATAAATTATTGAAAAAAAAAAACATCCTCATATTTAAATGTACTAAACGTAAAAAATTTAATTTCGGTCAAAAATGTTTGCCTCACTCTCCAAATAAAGGATGCGCGCTTAATATTGATGTAAATTAGAGATTTCTGTTATTGATTTACAATTTTTTTTCCGTAATATAATTTTCTGCTTTATAATATTAGGTATTCAGCGTACAAAATCACGTAGGAACTCGCGACAACTTTTTTTTGGTGAGCTAATTAATTAATTTTCTACAAAAAACTTAATTACGATGAATCAATTAATTCATTTATTAGTGAATCAGATTGATTCACGTATTTTCATTGAGAATATATCTATGTGCTAAATTTCAGCTGTATCGGACATTGGAAAGTGGATGAAATATCTATTATAAGATTCCAAACAGAAAACAAACAAACAGATGAAGCTAATATAAGGAGGCAATAAATTAAAATCCATATTGCGTGCCACCGCAAGACTCACCTTCAAAGTTAGCGCTTATCTCATACCTTTTTAAAAACCTCCACTGGCTTAAATGTTCAGAGAGGATTAAATATAAGCTGGCCTTATAATATTCAAGGCTATTCACAACATGGCCCCTCAATATTTATCCGACTTCTGCATTTTATTTGCCTCAAAAAATAGACAGCTAATAGTTTGTTCAGCGTCAACATCCTATGCAACTGGGTTAGTTGAAGTAAATCGCGTCCACAAAACTTACTTCTGTAAACGTGCTTCTGCGGTGGCTGGACCAAAGTTATGGAATAAACTACCAAACAAACTGAGACAAACAAACAGATTTCCACAGTTCAAAAAATAACTATACTTGTTTAGATAACCATGTAGAAAATAATAGAATCAGTACTTGTTTAGATAATCATGTAGAAACTAATAGAATCAGACCAGTTCAAGAGTAACTAATTTTTTTTTTCAAATATGCACTTCGTGAAAACACCTTATTATTTTTGGTCCTCTCAAATATAGTTTTAATCATCAATTGCATTTTCTTTTTTGCATGACAATGTCATATATGTTTAAAGTACCCTTGAGTTGAGTTCTCATGAAACACTATATAAATTA
Organism: Agrypnia vestita; assembly: GCA_016648135.1. Classification (NCBI taxonomy): domain Eukaryota; kingdom Metazoa; phylum Arthropoda; class Insecta; order Trichoptera; family Phryganeidae; genus Agrypnia; species Agrypnia vestita. The sequence goes on along the minus strand of JADDOH010007983.1, from coordinate 3,157 downwards.
TCCAAATATAAATAAAAATAAAAAAAACTATCAATTAGTAAACCATCAAACTTTATTAATCATTATCATTATCTCCTACTTTCCTACAGCTCTGATTTTTTAAATGCTTTAGCATGTCAAGAAGCCCAATTACTGAAGCGAAACAAATCACAAAACACCCCATATTTAGTAAATTACATAGATCAATAAAATTGTGATCTTATCAGCCAGTGTCTTTTTTAGATAGTGTGTGGATGTTCTTACAATGGAATTAGTGAACGTCGCATTGTGTAGTGATCACTTGAGCCAGCTCATACGGGTTATAAGCCCTGTTCCATCATATAGAAGACTTCCGTACACGTTTCTCATGTAAAAAGCTTCGTTTCTGTGACACTTCAATCATTTATCTTGATTAAATATTTTTTTAATCTTATTATCCTGAGTAAATAGGAGTTAATTACTTAATACTAGCTGTAACCCGTCAAAAATGACAATACTTTTACATGTCGGTTCCTAAAGAATAAGTATTTATTTATTTGAAAAAAAGGAAAAAATAAAAGGAAGAAAAGGAAGAAATAATAAGAAAAATACAATAAAAGTTACGGACTTTACACGAAGTTACGACGTACAGACGGATGGGCAGATAATGAAATTATTAAAATTGAGATTTTTACTATACCTAAAGAAATTACGGGCTTTACACGAAGTTACGACTGACGGACGGAAATTATTATAATTGGGATAGTAAAAATAAAATTAATCTTAAATTCAAAGAAAGAGAAGAATTTCTTTCATAAACACATGTGAAATTTTTTGAAATCAGTCAAATTGTTATATTATTTCACTGTATAGATACAGAATAAAGTAACAATTATGAGCTTTTTATTTTATTTTCTATTTTATTTCTATTATATATTTTATTAAGTGCGCTTACTTGAGGTTCCAAATTTTTGGCTTATTCCACAAATTATTTCGAACCTTTCCAGGCTCCGGTGTATTCTAGCTGTGGGCGCCTCAATCGATAAGGGACCCCACTTTCATTCTTCATTAGATATTCTAATAAAGATGTCCAGGTCTTTCCTAAATAAACAGATAGTAGTCATTGCTTTCATTTATTTTTTTACTCCCTTTCTTTTAACTCGTAGCGTCTGCTTGTCAGCCGAAAAAATTTTGGATCGATTTTTAACCATTTTACCGTGATCCAATCGAGATGAAACTTTGCAGGCAGACTCTTGGCGACAGTAAAAATGATATAACAAATTTAATTATAGTATAATTTTGGATTATAAACCATAAATAAATTAACCATACAAATGAGAAAGGACCCCGACGCGTGGAGAAGGCGCAAAACGTGTTCCAACTAGTCTGACTAGAGCCACATACACAAACATCATCGTTCTATTTGAATTACTACATAACCGACACATTAACACTCCTGTCAAATTAAGGTTTCTTGTAATTGGCCAAAGGCTCGGTCTATTATATCATAAAATACTGGTCTGTAACAAATTAATTATTAAATTGGGACGTCGCTACAGTTATGGTGGGAATGATAATTTCTCGGAATCCGCGAACTACCTTTTGGAAACAGACTACATGTTTAAAAAAGAAAATATATTTGAGATTCCCCATGTAATAATAGATGACTTAGAAATATTAGAAATCAATAAATGCCTGAACACTATTGCCAATTTAATTCAATTTAAACAACCAGTCGAATTTTACGAATATCCCATTATTTGATATATTCCCCATTTCAGTATCTACTAGTCATTTACCCTCACCATAACTGTAGCCACGCCCCCGTTCATTTTTTTTTTTACTAAAATAATTCATGGATAGTTAGTATGCGTCCGTCCTGATGAAGATACAGTGGTATCGAAACCGGTAGATGTAAAGTTACTCCAAGTGGTTTATACATAATATATAATTAATTAAAATTAATAATAAACATAGAAAAAGAATATTGAACCACACCACCAATCCACATCGGAATACAACATATATTTCGTAATATTTCTATGACAATTGTTATCATAGCATTCATATTTTGATAAATCATAAAAATCTGTAGCATAAACATTTGATTTCTATTTTTTTCCAAAGTAAACGTTTACAAAAAAGTCATGCTTCAATGTTCCCACTGCACCCCCCTGGTAAATGCTGTCATGCGAAAAACTATAGATGCGTCTAGCATAGTTTTATTGTTTTTGTTTAATAAATAGATACAATTTTTTACTATGAAGATACTGGCAGTTTTTACAATGGTATTTCTCTTCTTCATGAGTAAAATAACTCGTATCATTATATTTTAAATATATATTAAATAGTAAGTAGTACATACTATGTACCTATATATAAGAAGAAACAAAAATAACTAATAAGCGATAATCGTAATGCAGTTATGTGAGACAACAAACCAATAAATATGTAAAGGAAACTGATTTAGAACATAATATAACTATGAATACAACTTTCTAAAGTTTGATAACGTGTGGATGTTCTTATGGTGGAATTGGTGAACGACTTATATAATTTATTTTAAACTAGCTGTTCGTACCCGGCGTTGCACGGGTTAAGGATTAAGTTGAAAATAAATTTGGGGGGGGGAACAAAGGTTTGATTCGAACGGTATAGATTTACATCAAATATTAGGTCCTTACATATGAAATTGGCGTTTAGTATGGGAGGAACATAAAGCCGATTTTTTTTATTATAATAGTTTTATTTAATCAAAGTATGTACCATTGCTATCTATGCACTTTTGCCATCTCATAGGTAGTTCATCGATCCCTTTACTAAAAAAACCATTCGGACGGGAATCAATAAAATCTTTGAAGGCGGTTTGTACTGCCCCATCGGAGTTGAATTTTTTCCTTTGCAAGAAGTTATCCAAATTTCGAAAAAAATGGTAATCTGTTGGGGCAAGGTCCGGAGAGTACGGTGGATGTCTTAGACATTCCAATTGAAGCTCCTCTAATTTGGTAGCCGTCTGTTGTGCAGTGTGTGGTCTAGAGTTATCATGAAGCAGCAGTGGCCTAGAGCGATTAACCAGCCTCGGTTGTTTAGCAGCTTTCTTTTCCATCATGGTTTGCAGTTGCTGACAATAGACATCTGCCGTAATCGTCTAGCCAGATTTAAGATTTAAAATCCCTTCAGTATTGTGCCGGTTGAGTAA